>CAWVNZ010001389.1:0-76372 GCA_963930735.1 Dioctria linearis
CCAGGGATTGCCTTTTCTATAGTAAATTATTCAAAAATTCATTTTATACTGTCGCAAATTTTAAATACGCCAGGGATTGCCTTTTCTATAGTAAATTTTGCAAAAAATAATTTTTTACTGTTGCAAATTTTAAATACGCCAGGGATTGCCTTTTCTATAGTAAATTATTCAAAAAATAATTTTTTACTGTCGCAAATTTTAATTACGCCAGGGATCGCCTTTTCTATAGTAAATTATTCAAAAAATAATTGTTTAATGTCGCAAATTTTAATTACGCCAGGGATTGCCTTTTCTATAGTAAATTATTCTAAAAATAATTTTTTACTGTCTCAAATTTTAATTACGCCAGGGATTGCCTTTTCTATAGTAAATTATTCAAAAAATAATTTTTTAGTGTCGCAAATTTTAATTACGCCTGGGATTGCCTTTTCTATAGTAAATTATTCAAAAATTCATTTTTTACTGTCTCAAATTTTAATTACGCCAGGGATTGCCTTTTCTATAGTAAATTATTCAAAAAATAATTTTTTACTGTCGCAAATTTTAATTACGCCAGGGATTGCCTTTTCTATAGTAAATTATTCAAAAATTCATTTTTTCTGTCACAAATTTTAATTACGCCAGGGATTGCCTTTTCTATAGTAAATTTTGCAAAAAATAATTGTTTAGTTTCGCAAATTTTAATTACGCCAGGGATTGCCTTTTCTATAGTAAATTATTCAACAAATATTTTTTTCTGTCACAAATTTTAATTACGCCAGGGATTGCCTTTTCTATAGTAAATTATTCAAAAAATAATTTTTTACTGTCTCAAATTTTAATTACGCCAGGGATTGCCTTTTCTATAGTAAATTTTGCAAAAATTAATTTTTTTCTGTCGCAAATTTTAAATATGCCAGGGATTGCCTTTTGTATAGTAAATTATTCAAAAAATAATTTTTTACTGTCGCAAATTTTAAATACGCCAGGGATTGCCTTTTCTATAGTAAATTTTGCAAAAATTCATTTTTTACTGTCGCAAATTTTAATTAAGCCAGGGATTGCCTTTTCTATAGTAAATTATTCAAAAATTCATTTTTTACTGTCTCAAATTTTAATTACGCCAGGGATTGCCTTTTCTATAGTAAATTATTCAAAAAATAATTTTTTACTTTCTCAAATTTTAATTACGCCAGGGATTGCCTTTTCTATACCAAATTATTCAAAAATTCATTTTTTACTGTCGCAAATTTTAAATACGCCAGGGATTGCCTTTTGTATAGTAAATTATTCAAAAAATAATTGTTTAGTGTCGCAAATTTTAATTACGCCAGGGATTGCCTTTTCTATAGTAAATTATTCAAAAAATCATTTTATACTGTCGCAAATTTTAATTACGCCAGGGATTGCCTTTTCTATAGTAAATTTTGCAAAAATTAATTTTTTACTGTCTCAAATTTTAATTACGCCAGGGATTGCCTTTTCTATAGTAAATTTTGCAAAAAATAATTTTTTACTGTTGCAAATTTTAAATACGCCAGGGATTGCCTTTTCTATAGTAAATTATTCAAAAAATAATTTTTTAGTGTCGCAAATTTTAATTACGCCTGGGATTGCCTTTTCTATAGTAAATTATTCAAAAATTCATTTTTTACTGTCTCAAATTTTAATTACGCCAGGGATTGCCTTTTGTATAGTAAATTATTCAAAAAATAATTGTTTAGTGTCGCAAATTTTAATTACGCCAGGGATTGCCTTTTCTATAGTAAATTATTCAAAAAATCATTTTATACTGTCGCAAATTTTAATTACGCCAGGGATTGCCTTTTCTATAGTAAATTTTGCAAAAATTAATTTTTTACTGTCTCAAATTTTAATTAAGCCAGGGATTGCCTTTTCTATAGTAAATTATTCAAAAAATATTTTTTTCTGTCACAAATTTTAATTACGCCAGGGATTGCCTTTTCTATAGTAAATTATTCAAAAAATAATTTTTTACTGTCTCAAATTTTAATTACGCCAGGGATTGCCTTTTCTATAGTAAATTTTGCAAAATTAATTTTTTTCTGTCGCAAATTTTAAATATGCCAGGGATTGCCTTTTCTATAATAAATTATTCAAAAAATAATTTTTTACTTTCTCAAATTTTAATTACGCCAGGGATTGCCTTTTCTATAGCAAATTATTCAAAAATTCATTTTTTACTGTCGCAAATTTTAAATACGCCAGGGATTGCCTTTTCTATAGTAAATTATTCAAAAAATAATTGTTTAGTGTCGCAAATTTTAATTACGCCCGGGATTGCCTTTTCTATAGTAAATTATTCAAAAAATCATTTTATACTGTCGCAAATTTTAATTACGCCAGGGATTGCCTTTTCTATAGTAAATTTTGCAAAAATTAATTTTTTACTGTCTCAAATTTTAATTACGCCAGGGATTGCCTTTTCTATAGTAAATGTTGCAAAAAATAATTTTTTACTGTTGCAAATTTTAACTACGCCAGGGATTGCCTTTTCTATAGTAAATTTTGCAAAAAATAATTGTTAAGTGTCGCAAAATTTTAATTACGCCAGGGATTGCCTTTTCTATAGTAAATTATTCAAAAAATAAATTTTTCTGTCACAAATTTTAATTACGCCAGGGATTGCCTTTTCTATAGTAAATTATTCAAAAAATAATTTTTTAGTGTCGCAAATTTTAATTATGCCAGGGATTGCCTTTTCTATAGTAAATTATTCAAAAATTCATTTTTTACTGTCGCAAATTTTAAATACGCCAGGGATTGCCTTTTCTGTAGTAAATTTTGCAAAAAATAATTTTTTACTTTTGCAAATTTTAAATACGCCAGGGATTGCCTTTTCTATAGTAAATTATTCAAAAAATAATTTTTTACTGTCTCAAATTTTAATTACGCCAGGGATTGCCTTTTCTATAGTAAATTTTGCAAAAAATAATTTTCTACTGTTGCAAATTTTAAATACGCCAGGGATTGCCTTTTCTATAGTAAATTATTCAAAAATTAATTTTATACTGTCGCAAATTATAATTACGCCAGGGATGGCCTTTTCTATAGTAAATTATTCAAAAAATAATTTTTTACTGTCTCAAATTTTAATTACGCCAGGGATTGCCTTTTCTATAGTAAATTTTGCAAAAATAATTGTTTAGTGTCGCAAATTTTAATTACGCCAGGGATTGCCTTTTCTATAGTAAATTATTCAAAAAATAATTTTTTCTGTCACAAATTTTAATTACGCCAGGATTGCCTTTTCTATAGTAAATTTTGCAAAAAATAATTGTTTAGCGTCGCAAATTTTAAGTACGCCAGGTATTGCCTTTTCTATAGTAAATTATTCAAAAAATAATTTTATACTGTCTCAAATTTTAATTACGCCAGGGATTGCCTTTTCTATAGTAAATTATTCAAAAAATTATTTTATACTGTCGCAAATTTTAAATACGCCAGGGATTGCCTTTTCTATAGTAAATTATTCAAAAAATAATTGTTTAGTGTCTCAAATTTTAATTACGCCAGGGATTGCCTTTTCTATAGTAAATTTTGCAAAAAATAATTTTTTACTGTTGCAAATTTTAAATACGCCAGGGATTGCCTTTTGTATAGTAAATTATTCAAAAAATAATTTTTTACTGTCGCAAATTTTAAATTCGCCAGGGATTGCCTTTTCTATAGTAAATTTTGCAAAAATTAATTTTTGACTGTCGCAAATTTTAATTACGCCCGGGATTGCCTTTTCTATAGTAAATTATTCAGAAATTCATTTTTTACTGTCTCAAATTTTAATTACGCCAGGGATTGCCTTTTCTATAGTAAATTATTCAAAAAATAATTTTTTACTGTCTCAAATTTTAATTACGCCAGGGATTGCCTTTTCTATAGTAAATTATTCAAAAATTCATTTTTTACTGTCGCAAATTTTAAATACGCCAGGGATTGCCTTTTGTATAGTAAATTATTCAAAAAATATTTTTTTCTGTCACAAATTTTAATTACGCCAGGGATTGCCTTTTCTATAGTAAATTATTCAAAAAATAATTTTTTACTGTCTCAAATTTTAATTACGCCAGGGATTGCCTTTTCTATAGTAAATTTTGCAAAAATTAATTTTTTTCTGTCGCAAATTTTAAATATGCCAGGGATTGCCTTTTGTATAGTAAATTATTCAAAAAATAATTTTTTACTGTCGCAAATTTTAATTACGCCAGGGATTGCCTTTTCTATAGTAAATTATTCAAAAATTCATTTTATACTGTCGCAAATTTTAAATACGCCAGGGATTGCCTTTTCTATAGTAAATTTTGCAAAAAATAATTTTTTACTGTTGCAAATTTTAAATACGCCAGGGATTGCCTTTTCTATAGTAAATTATTCAAAAAATAATTTTTTACTGTCGCAAATTTTAATTACGCCAGGGATCGCCTTTTCTATAGTAAATTATTCAAAAAATAATTGTTTAGTGTCGCAAATTTTAATTACGCCAGGGATTGCCTTTTCTATAGTAAATTATTCAAAAAATAATTTTTTACTGTCTCAAATTTTAATTACGCCAGGGATTGCCTTTTCTATAGTAAATTATTCAAAAAATAATTTTTTAGTGTCGCAAATTTTAATTACGCCTGGGATTGCCTTTTCTATAGTAAATTATTCAAAAATTCATTTTTTACTGTCTCAAATTTTAATTACGCCAGGGATTGCCTTTTCTATAGTAAATTATTCAAAAAATAATTTTTTACTGTCGCAAATTTTAATTACGCCAGGGATTGCCTTTTCTATAGTAAATTATTCAAAAATTCATTTTTTCTGTCACAAATTTTAATTACGCCAGGGATTGCCTTTTCTATAGTAAATTTTGCAAAAAATAATTGTTTAGTTTCGCAAATTTTAATTACGCCAGGGATTGCCTTTTCTATAGTAAATTATTCAAAAAATATTTTTTTCTGTCACAAATTTTAATTACGCCAGGGATTGCCTTTTCTATAGTAAATTATTCAAAAAATAATTTTTTACTGTCTCAAATTTTAATTACGCCAGGGATTGCCTTTTCTACAGTAAATTTTGCAAAAATTAATTTTTTTCTGTCGCAAATTTTAAATATGCCAGGGATTGCCTTTTGTATAGTAAATTATTCAAAAAATAATTTTTTACTGTCGCAAATTTTAAATACGCCAGGGATTGCCTTTTCTATAGTAAATTTTGCAAAAATTCATTTTTTACTGTCGCAAATTTTAATTAAGCCAGGGATTGCCTTTTCTATAGTAAATTATTCAAAAATTCATTTTTTACTGTCTCAAATTTTAATTACGCCAGGGATTGCCTTTTCTATAGTAAATTATTCAAAAATAATTTTTTACTTTCTCAAATTTTAATTACGCCAGGGATTGCCTTTTCTATACCAAATTATTCAAAAATTCATTTTTTACTGTCGCAAATTTTAAATACGCCAGGGATTGCCTTTTGTATAGTAAATTATTCAAAAAATAATTGTTTAGTGTCGCAAATTTTAATTACGCCAGGGATTGCCTTTTCTATAGTAAATTATTCAAAAAATCATTTTATACTGTCGCAAATTTTAATTACGCCAGGGATTGCCTTTTCTATAGTAAATTTTGCAAAAATTAATTTTTTACTGTCTCAAATTTTAATTACGCAGGGATTGCCTTTTCTATAGTAAATTTTGCAAAAAATAATTTTTTACTGTTGCAAATTTTAAATACGCCAGGGATTGCCTTTTCTATAGTAAATTATTCAAAAAATAATTTTTTACTGTCGCAAATTTTAATTACGCCAGGGATCGCCTTTTCTATAGTAAATTATTCAAAAAATAATTGTTTAGTGTCGCAAATTTTAATTACGCCAGGGATTGCCTTTTCTATAGTAAATTATTCAAAAAATAATTTTTTACTGTCTCAAATTTTAATTACGCCAGGGATTGCCTTTTCTATAGTAAATTATTCAAAAAATAATTTTTTAGTGTCGCAAATTTTAATTACGCCTGGGATTGCCTTTTCTATAGTAAATTATTCAAAAATTCATTTTTTACTGTCTCAAATTTTAATTACGCCAGGGATTGCCTTTTCTATAGTAAATTATTCAAAAAATAATTTTTTACTGTCGCAAATTTTTATTACGCCAGGGATTGCCTTTTCTATAGTAAATTATTCAAAAATTCATTTTTTCTGTCACAAATTTTAATTACGCCAGGGATTGCCTTTTCTATAGTAAATTTTGCAAAAAATAATTGTTTAGTTTCGCAAATTTTAATTACGCCAGGGATTGCCTTTTCTATAGTAAATTATTCAAAAAATATTTTTTTCTGTCACAAATTTTAATTACGCCAGGGATTGCCTTTTCTATAGTAAATTATTCAAAAAATAATTTTTTACTGTCTCAAATTTTAATTACGCCAGGGATTGCCTTTTCTATAGTAAATTTTGCAAAAATTAATTTTTTTCTGTCGCAAATTTTAAATATGCCAGGGATTGCCTTTTGTTTAGTAAATTATTCAAAAAATAATTTTTTACTGTCGCAAATTTTAAATACGCCAGGGATTGCCTTTTCTATAGTAAATTTTGCAAAAATTCATTTTTTTACTGTCGCAAATTTTAATTACGCCAGGGATTGCCTTTTCTATAGTAAATTATTCAAAAATTCATTTTTTACTGTCTCAAATTTTAATTACGCCAGGGATTGCCTTTTCTATAGTAAATTATTCAAAAAATAATTTTTTACTTTCTCAAATTTTAATTACGCCAGGGATTGCCTTTTCTATAGCAAATTATTCAAAAATTCATTTTTTACTGTCGCAAATTTTAAATACGCCAGGGATTGCCTTTTGTATAGTAAATTATTCAAAAAATAATTGTTTAGTGTCGCAAATTTTAATTACGCCAGGGATTGCCTTTTCTATAGTAAATTATTCAAAAAATCATTTTATACTGTCGCAAATTTTATTACGCCAGGGATTGCCTTTTCTATAGTAAATTTTGCAAAAATTAATTTTTTACTGTCTCAAATTTTAATTACGCCAGGGATTGCCTTTTCTATAGTAAATGTTGCAAAAAATAATTTTTTACTGTTGCAAATTTTAACTACGCCAGGGATTGCCTTTTCTATAGTAAATTTTGCAAAAAATAATTGTTTAGTGTCGCAAAATTTTAATTACGCCAGGGATTGCCTTTTCTATAGTAAATTATTCAAAAAATAAATTTTTCTGTCACAAATTTTAATTACGCCAGGGATTGCCTTTTCTATAGTAAATTATTCAAAAAATAATTTTTTAGTGTCGCAAATTTTAATTATGCCAGGGATTGCCTTTTCTATAGTAAATTATTCAAAAATTCATTTTTTACTGTCGCAAATTTTAAATACGCCAGGGATTGCCTTTTCTGTAGTAAATTTTGCAAAAAATAATTTTTTACTTTTGCAAATTTTAAATACGCCAGGGATTGCCTTTTCTATAGTAAATTATTCAAAAAATAATTTTTTACTGTCTCAAATTTTAATTACGCCAGGGATTGCCTTTTCTATAGTAAATTTTGCAAAAAATAATTTTTTACTGTTGCAAATTTTAAATACGCCAGGGATTGCCTTTTCTATAGTAAATTATTCAAAAATTAATTTTATACTGTCGCAAATTATAATTACGCCAGGGATTGCCTTTTCTATAGTAAATTATTCAAAAAATAATTTTTTACTGTCTCAAATTTTAATTACGCCAGGGATTGCCTTTTCTATAGTAAATTTTGCAAAAAATAATTGTTTAGTGTCGCAAATTTTAATTACGCCAGGGATTGCCTTTTCTATAGTAAATTATTCAAAAAATAATTTTTTCTGTCACAAATTTTAATTACGCCAGGGATTGCCTTTTCTATAGTAAATTTTGCAAAAAATAATTGTTTAGTGTCGCAAATTTTAAGTACGCCAGGGATTGCCTTTTCTATAGTAAATTATTCAAAAAATAATTTTATACTGTCTCAAATTTTAATTACGCCAGGGATTGCCTTTTCTATAGTAAATTATTCAAAAAATTATTTTATACTGTCGCAAATTTTAAATACGCCAGGGATTGCCTTTTCTATAGTAAATTATTCAAAAAATAATTTTTTACTGTCGCAAATTTTAATTACGCCAGGGATTGCCTTTTCTATAGTAAATTATTCAAAAAATAATTTTTTCTGTCACAAATTTTAATTACGCCAGGGATTGCCTTTTCTATAGTAAATTATTCAAAAAATAATTTTATACGGTCGCAAATTTTAATTACGCCAGGGATTGCCTTTTCTATAGTAAATTATTCAAAAATAATTTTTTACTGTCTCAAATTTTAATTACGCCAGGGATTGCCTTTTCTATAGTAAATTTTGCAAAAATTAATTTTTTTCTGTCGCAAATTTTAAATATGCCAGGGATTGCCTTTTGTATAGTAAATTATTCAAAAAATAATTTTTTACTGTCGCAAATTTTAAATACGCCAGGGATTGCCTTTTCTATAGTAAATTTTGCAAAAATTCATTTTTTACTGTCGCAAATTTTAATTACGCCAGGGATTGCCTTTTCTATAGTAAATTATTCAAAAATTCATTTTTTACTGTCTCAAATTTTAATTACGCCAGGGATTGCCTTTTCTATAGTAAATTATTCAAAAAATAATTTTTTACTTTCTCAAATTTTAATTACGCCAGGGATTGCCTTTTCTATAGCAAATTATTCAAAAATTCATTTTTTACTGTCGCAAATTTTAAATACGCCAGGGATTGCCTTTTGTATAGTAAATTATTCAAAAAATAATTGTTTAGTGTCGCAAATTTTAATTACGCCAGGGATTGCCTTTTCTATAGTAAATTATTCAAAAAATCATTTTAAACTGTCGCAAATTTTAATTACGCCAGGGATTGCCTTTTCTATAGTAAATTTTGCAAAAATTAATTTTTTACTGTCTCAAATTTTAATTACGCCAGGGATTGCCTTTTCTATAGTAAATTTTGCAAAAAATAATTTTTTACTGTTGCAAATTTTAAATACGCCAGGGATTGCCTTTTCTATAGTAAATTATTCAAAAAATAATTTTTTACTGTCGCAAATTTTAATTATGCCAGGGATCGCCTTTTCTATAGTAAATTATTCAAAAAATAATTGTTTAGTGTCGCAAATTTTAATTACGCCAGGGATTGCCTTTTCTATAGTAAATTATTCAAAAAATAAATTTTTTACTGTCTCAAATTTTAATTACGCCAGGGATTGCCTTTTCTATAGTAAATTATTCAAAAAATAATTTTTTAGTGTCGCAAATTTTAATTACGCCTGGGATTGCCTTTTCTATAGTAAATTATTCAAAAATTCATTTTTTACTGTCTCAAATTTTAATTACGCCAGGGATTGCCTTTTCTATAGTAAATTATTCAAAAAATAATTTTTTACTGTCGCAAATTTTAATTACGCCAGGGATTGCCTTTTCTATAGTAAATTATTCAAAAATTCATTTTTTCTGTCACAAATTTTAATTACGCCAGGGATTGCCTTTTCTATAGTAAATTTTGCAAAAAATAATTGTTTAGTTTCGCAAATTTTAATTACGCCAGGGATTGCCTTTTTCTATAGTAAATTATTCAAAAAATATTTTTTTCTGTCACAAATTTTAATTACGCCAGGGATTGCCTTTTCTATAGTAAATTATTCAAAAAATAATTTTTTACTGTCTCAAATTTTAATTACGCCAGGGATTGCCTTTTCTATAGTAAATTTTGCAAAAATTAATTTTTTTCTGTCGCAAATTTTAAATATGCCAGGGATTGCCTTTTGTATAGTAAATTATTCAAAAAATAATTTTTTACTGTCGCAAATTTTAAATACGCCAGGGATTGCCTTTTCTATAGTAAATTTTGCAAAATTCATTTTTTACTGTCGCAAATTTTAATTACGCCAGGGATTGCCTTTTCTATAGTAAATTTTGCAAAAAATAATTGTTTAGTGTCGCAAATTTTAATTACGCCAGGGATTGCCTTTTCTATAGTAAATTATTCAAAAAATAATTTTTTCTGTCACAAATTTTAATTACGCCAGGGATTGCCTTTTCTATAGTAAATTTTGCAAAAAATAATTGTTTAGTGTCGCAAATTTTAAGTACGCCAGGGATTGCCTTTTCTATAGTAAATTATTCAAAAAATAATTTTATACTGTCTCAAATTTTAATTACGCCAGGGATTGCCTTTCTATAGTAAATTATTCAAAAAATTATTTTATACTGTCGCAAATTTTAAATACGCCAGGGATTGCCTTTTCTATAGTAAATTATTCAAAAAATAATTTTTTACTGTCGCAAATTTTAATTACGCCAGGGATTGCCTTTTCTATAGTAAATTATTCAAAAAATAATTTTTTCTGTCACAAATTTTAATTACGCCAGGGATTGCCTTTTCTATAGTAAATTATTCAAAAAATAATTTTATACTGTCGCAAATTTTAATTACGCCAGGGATTGCCTTTTCTATAGTAAATTTTGCAAAAAATAATTGTTTAGTGTCGCAAATTTTAATTACGCCAGGGATTTCCTTTTCTATAGTAAATTATTCAAAAAATAATTTTATCTGTCACAAATTTTAATTACGCCAGAGATTGCCTTTTCTATAGTAAATTATTCAAAAAATAATTTTTTACTGGCTTAAATTTTAATTACGCCTGGGATTGCCTTTTCTATAGTAAATTATTCAAAAAATAATTTTATACTGTCTCAAATTTTAATTACGCCAGGGATTGCCTTTTCTATAGTAAATTATTCAAAAAATAATTTTTTCTGTCACAAATTTTAATTACGCCAGGGATTGCCTTTTCTATAGTAAATTATTCAAAAATTAATTTTATACTGTCGCAAATTTTAATTACGCCAGGGATTGCCTTTTCTATAGTAAATTATTCAAAAAATAATTTTTTACTGTCTCAAATTTTAATTACACCAGGATTGCCTTTTCTATAGTAAATTTTGCAAAAAATATTTGTTTAGTGTCGCAAATTTTAATTACGCCAGGGATTGCCTTTTCTATAGTAAATTATTCAAAAAATAATTTTTTCTGTCACAAATTTTAATTACGCCAGGGATGGCCTTTTCTATAGTAAATTGTGCAAAAAATAATTGTTTAGTGTCGCAAATTTTAATTATGCCAGGGATTGCCTTTTCTATAGTAAATTATTCAAAAAATAATTTTATACTGTCTCAAATTTTAATAACGACAGGGATTGCCTTTTCTATAGTAAATTATTCAAAAAATAATTTTATACTGTCGCAAATTTTAAATACGCCAGGGATTGCCTTTTCTATAGTAAATTATTCAAAAAATAATTTTTTTCTGTCGCAAATTTTAATTACGTCAGGGATTGCCTTTTCTATAGTAAATTATTCAAAAAATAATTTTTTCTGTCACATATTTTAATTACGCCAGGGATTGCCTTTTCTATAGTAAATTGTGCAAAAAATAATTGTTTAGTGTCGCAAATTTTAATTATGCCAGGGATTGCCTTTTCTATAGTAAATTATTCAAAAAATAATTTTTTACTGTTGCAAATTTTAAATACGCCAGGGATTGCCTTTTCTATAGTAAATTATTCAAAAATTAATTTTATACTGTCGCAAATTATAATTACGCCAGGGATTGCCTTTTCTATAGTAAATTATTCAAAAAATAATTTTTTACTGTCTCAAATTTTAATTACGCCAGGGATTGCCTTTTCTATAGTAAATTTTGCAAAAAATAATTGTTTAGTGTCGCAAATTTTAATTACGCCAGGGATTGCCTTTTCTATAGTAAATTATTCAAAAAATAATTTTTTCTGTCACAAATTTTAATTACGCCAGGGATTGCCTTTTCTATAGTAAATTTTGCAAAAAATAATTGTTTAGTGTCGCAAATTTTAAGTACGCCAGGGATTGCCTTTTCTATAGTAAATTATTCAAAAATAGTTTTATACTGTCTCAAATTTTAATTACGCCAGGATTGCCTTTTCTATAGTAAATTATTCAAAAAATTATTTTATACTGTCGCAAATTTTAAATACGCCAGGGATTGCCTTTTCTATAGTAAATTATTCAAAAAATAATTTTTTACTGTCGCAAATTTTAATTACGCCAGGGATTGCCTTTTCTATAGTAAATTATTCAAAAAATAATTTCTTCTGTCACAAATTTTAATTACGCCAGGGATTGCCTTTTCTATAGTAAATTATTCAAAAAATAATTTATACTGTCGCAAATTTTAATTACGCCAGGGATTGCCCTTTTCTATAGTAAATTTTGCAAAAAATAATTGTTTAGTGTCGCAAATTTTAATTACGCCAGGGATTTCCTTTTCTATAGTAAATTATTCAAAAAATAATTTTATCTGTCACAAATTTTAATTACGCCAGAGATTGCCTTTTCTATAGTAAATTATTCAAAAAATAATTTTTTACTGTCTCAAATTTTAATTACGCCAGGGATAGCCTTTTCTATAGTAAATTATTCAAAAAATAATTTTATACTGTCTCAAATTTTAATTACGCCAGGGATTGCCTTTTCTATAGTAAATTATTCAAAAAATAATTTTTTCTGTCACAAATTTTAATTACGCCAGGATTGCCTTTTCTATAGTAAATTATTCAAAAAATAATTTTATACTGTCGCAAATTTTAAATACGCCAGGGATTGCCTTTTCTATAGTAAATTATTCAAAAAATAATTTTTTATTGTCTCAAATTTTAACTACGCCAGGGATTGCCTTTTCTATAGTAAATTTTGCAAAAAATAATTGTTTAGTGTCGCAAATTTTAATTACGCCAGGGATTGCCTTTTCTATAGTAAATTATTCAAAAAATAATTTTTTACTGTCTCAAATTATAATTACGCCAGGGATTGCCTTTTCTATAGTAAATTTTGCAAAAAATAATTTTTTACTGTTGCAAATTTTAAATAAGCCAGGGATTGCCTTTTCTATAGTAAATTATTCAAAAATTAATTTTATACTGTCGCAAATTATAATTACGCCAGGGATTGCCTTTTCTATAGTAAATTATTCAAAAATATTTTTTTACTGTCTCAAATTTTAATTACGCCAGGGATTGCCTTTTCTATAGTAAATTATTCAAAAAATAATTTTTTCTGTCACAAATTTTAATTACGCCAGGGATTGCCTTTTCTATAGTAAATTATTCAAAAATTCATTTTTTACTGTCGCAAATTTTAATTACGCCAGGGATTGCCTTTTCTATAGTAAATTAATCAAAAAATAATTTTTTACTGTCTCAAATTTTAATTACACCAGGATTGCCTTTTCTATAGTAAATTTTGCAAAAAATAATTGTTTAGTGTCGCAAATTTTAATTACGCCAGGGATTGCCTTTTCTATAGTAAATTATTCAAAAAATAATTTTTTCTGTCACAAATTTTAATTACGCCAGGGATTGCCTTTTCTATAGTAAATTGTGCAAAAAATAATTGTTTAGTGTCGCAAATTTTAATTATGCCAGGGATTGCCTTTTCTATAGTAAATTATTCAAAAAATAATTTTATACTGTCTCAAATTTTAATAACGACAGGGATTGCCTTTTCTATAGTAAATTATTCAAAAAATAATTTTATACTGTCGCAAATTTTAAATACGCCAGGGATTGCCTTTTCTATAGTAAATTATTCAAAAAATAATTTTTTTCTGTCGGAAATTTTAATTACGTCAGGGATTGCCTTTTCTATAGTAAATTATTCAAAAAATAATTTTTTCTGTCACATATTTTAATTACGCCAGGGATTGCCTTTTCTATAGTAAATTATTCAAAAAATAATTTTATACTGTCGCAAATTTTAATTACGCCAGGGATTGCCTTTTCTATAGTAAATTTTGCAAAAAATAATTGTTTAGTGTCGCAAATTTTAATTACGTCAGGGATTGCCTTTTCTATAGTAAATTATTCAAAAAATAATTTTTTCTGTCACATATTTTAATTACGCCAGGGATTGCCTTTTCTATAGTAAATTATTCAAAAAATAATTTTATACTGTCGGAAATTTTAATTACGTCAGGGATTGCCTTTTCTATAGTAAATTATTCAAAAAATAATTTTTACTGTCTCAAATTATAATTACGCCAGGGATTGCCTTTTCTATAGTAAATTATTCAAAAAATAATTTTTTACTGTTGCAAATTTTAAATACGCCAGGGATTGCCTTTTCTATAGTAAATTATTCAAAAATTAATTTTATACTGTCGCAAATTATAATTACGCCAGGGATTGCCTTTTCTATAGTAAATTATTCAAAAAATAATTTTTTACTGTCTCAAATTTTAGTTACGCCAGGGATTGCCTTTTCTATAGTAAATTATTCAAAAAATAATTTTTTCTGTCACAAATTTTAATTACGCCAGGGATTGCCTTTTCTATAGTAAATTATTCAAAAAATAATTTTTTACTGTCTCAAATTTTAATTACGCCAGGGATTGCCTTTTCTATAGTAAATTTTGCAAAAAATAATTGTTTAGTGTCGCAAATTTTAATTACGCCAGGGATTGCCTTTTCTATAGTAAATTATTCAAAAATTCATTTTTTACTGTCGCAAATTTTAATTACGCCAGGGATTGCCTTTTCTATAGTAAATTATTCAAAAAATAATTTTTTACTGTCTCAAATTTTAATTACGCCAGGGATTGCCTTTTCTATAGTAAATTTTGCAAAAAATAATTGTTTAGTGACGCAAATTTTCATTACGCCAGGGATTGCCTTTTCTATAGTAAATTATTCAAAAAATAATTTTTTCTGTCACAAATTTTAATTACGCCAGGGATTGCCTTTTCTATAGTAAATTATTCAAAAAATAATTTTTTACTGTCTCAAATTTTAATTACGCCAGGGATTGCCTTTTCTATAGTAAATTATTCAAAAACTAATTGTTTAGTGTCTCAAATTTTCATTACGCCAGGGATTGCCTTTTCTATAGTAAATTATTCAAAAAATAAATTTTTCTGTCACAAATTTTAATTACGCCAGGGATTGCCTTTTCTATAGTAAATTATTCAAAAAATAATTTTATACTGTCGCAAATTTTAAATACGCCAGGGATTGCCTTTTCTATAGTAAATTATTCAAAAAATAATTTTTTACTGTCTCAAATTTTAATTACGCCAGGGATTGCCTTTTCTATAGTAAATTTTGCAAAAAATAATTGTTTAGTGTCGCAAATTTTAATTACGCCAGGGATTGCCTTTTCTATAGTAAATTATTCAAAAAATAATTTTTTACTGTCTCAAATTATAATTACGCCAGGGATTGCCTTTTCTATATTAAATTTTGCAAAAAATAATTTTTTACTGTTGCAAATTTTAAATACGCCAGGGATTGCCTTTTCTATAGTAAATTATTCAAAAATTAATTTTATACTGTCGCAAATTATGATTACGCCAGGGATTGCCTTTTCTATAGTAAATTATTCAAAAAATAATTTTTTACTGTCTCAAATTTTAATTACGCCAGGGATTGCCTTTTCTATAATAAATTATTCAAAAAATAATTTTTTCTGTCACAAATTTTAATTACGCCAGGGATTGCCTTTTCTATAGTAAATTATTCAAAAAATAATTTTTTACTGTCTCAAATTTTAATTACGCCAGGGATTGCCTTTTCTATAGTATATTTTGCAAAAAATAATTGTTTAGTGTCGCAAATTTAATTACGCCAGGGATTGCCTTTTCTATAGTAAATTATTCAAAAATTCATTTTTTACTGTCGCAAATTTTAATTACGCCAGGGATTGCCTTTTGTATAGTAAATTATTCAAAAAATAATTTTTTACTGTCTCAAATTTTAATTACGCCAGGGATTGCCTTTTCTATAGTAAATTTTGCAAAAAATAATTGTTTAGTGTCGCAAATTTTAATTACGCCAGGGATTGCCTTTTCTATAGTAAATTATTCAAAAAATAATTTTTTCTGTCACAAATTTTAATTACGCCAGGGTTTGCCTTTTCTATAGTAAATTATTCAAAAAATAATTTTTTACTGTCTTAAATTTTAATTACGCAGGAATTGCCTTTTCTATAGTAAATTTTGCAAAAAATAATTGTTTAGTGTCGCAAATTTTAATTACACCAGGGATTGCCTTTTCTATAGTAAATTATTCAAAAAATAATTTTATACTGTCCAAATCTTAAATACGCCAGGGATTGCCTTTTCTATAGTAAATTATTCAAAAAATAATTTTTTACTGTCGCAAATTTTAATTACGCCAGGGATTGCCTTTTCTATAGTAAATTATTCAAAAATTCATTTTATACTGTCTCAAATTTTAATTACGCCAGGGATTGCCTTTTCTATAGTAAATTATTCAAAAAATAATTTTTTACTGTCTTAAATTTTAATTACGCAGGAATTGCCTTTTCTATAGTAAATTTTGCAAAAAATAATTGTTTAGTGTCGCAAATTTTAATTACGCCAGGGATTGCCTTTTCTATAGTAAATTATTCAAAAAATAATTTTTTACTGTCTCAAATTATAATTACGCCAGGGATTGCCTTTTCTATATTAAATTTTGCAAAAAATAATTTTTTACTGTTGCAAATTTTAAATACGCCAGGGATTGCCTTTTCTATAGTAAATTATTCAAAAATTAATTTTATACTGTCGCAAATTATGATTACGCCAGGGATTGCCTTTTCTATAGTAAATTATTCAAAAAATAATTTTTTACTGTCTCAAATTTTAATTACGCCAGGGATTGCCTTTTCTATAATAAATTATTCAAAAAATAATTTTTTCTGTCACAAATTTTAATTACGCCAGGGATTGCCTTTTCTATAGTAAATTATTCAAAAAATAATTTTTTACTGTCTCAAATTTTAATTACGCCAGGGATTGCCTTTTCTATAGTATATTTTGCAAAAAATAATTGTTTAGTGTCGCAAATTTAATTACGCCAGGGATTGCCTTTTCTATAGTAAATTATTCAAAAATTCATTTTTTACTGTCGCAAATTTTAATTACGCCAGGGATTGCCTTTTGTATAGTAAATTATTCAAAAAATAATTTTTTACTGTCTCAAATTTTAATTACGCCAGGGATTGCCTTTTCTATAGTAAATTTTGCAAAAAATAATTGTTTAGTGTCGCAAATTTTAATTACGCCAGGGATTGCCTTTTCTATAGTAAATTATTCAAAAAATAATTTTTTCTGTCACAAATTTTAATTACGCCAGGGTTTGCCTTTTCTATAGTAAATTATTCAAAAAATAATTTTTTACTGTCTTAAATTTTAATTACGCAGGAATTGCCTTTTCTATAGTAAATTTTGCAAAAAATAATTGTTTAGTGTCGCAAATTTTAATTACGCCAGGGATTGCCTTTTCTATAGTAAATTATTCAAAAATTCATTTTATACTGTCTCAAATTTTAATTACGCCAGGGATTGCCTTTTCTATAGTAAATTTTGCAAAAAATAATTTTTTATTGTCTCAAATTTTAATTACGGCAGGGATTGCCTTTTCTATAGTAAATTATTCAAAAAATAATTTTTTACTTTCGCAAATTTTAATTACGCCAGGGATTGCCTTTTCTATAGTAAATTATTCAAAAAATAATTTTTTACTGTCTCAAATTTTAAATACGCCAGGGATTGCCTTTTCTATAGTAAATTATTCAAAAAAGAATTTTATACTGTCGCAAATTATAATTACGCCAGGGATTGCCTTTTCTATAGTAAATTTTGCAAAAAATAATTTTTTACTGTCTCAAATTTTAATTACGCCAGGGATTGCCTTTTCTATAGTAAATTTTGCAAAAAATAAGTTTTTCTGTCACAAATTTTAATTACGCCAGGGATTGCCTTTTCTATAGTAAATTTTGCAAAAATTCATTTTATACTGTCGCAAATTTTAAATACGCCAGGGATTGCCTTTTCTATAGTAAATTATTCAAAAAATAATTTTTTACTGTCCAAATCTTAAATACGCCAGGGATTGCCTTTTCTATAGTAAATTATTCAAAAAATAATTTTTTACTGTCGCAAATTTTAATTACGCCAGGGATTGCCTTTTCTATAGTAAATTATTCAAAAATTCATTTTATACTGTCTCAAATTTTAATTACGCCAGGGATTGCCTTTTCTATAGTAAATTATTCAAAAAATAATTTTTTCTGTCACAAATTTTAATTACGCCAGGGATTGCCTTTTCTATAGTAAATTATTCAAAAAATAATTTTTTACTGTCTCAAATTTTAAATACGCCAGGGATTGCCTTTTCTATAGTAAATTATTCAAAAAATTATTTTATACTGTCGCAAATTATAATTACGCCAGGGATTGCCTTTTCTATAGTAAATTTTGAAAAAAATAATTTTTTACTGTCTCAAATTTTAATTACGCCAGGGATTGCCTTTTCTATAGTAAATTTTGCAAAAAATAATTTTTTCTGTCACAAATTTTAATTACGCCAGGGATTGCCTTTTCTATAGTAAATTTTGCAAAAATTCATTTTATACTGTCGCAAATTTTAAATACGCCAGGGATTGCCTTTTCTATAGTAAATTATTCAAAAAATAATTTTTTATTGTCTCAAATTTTAAATACGCCAGGGATTGCCTTTTCTATAGTAAATTATTCAAAAAATAATTTTTTACTGTCGCAAATTTTAATTACGCCAGGGATTGCCTTTTCTATAGTAAATTATTCAAAAATTCATTTTATACTGTCTCAAATTTTAATTACGCCAGGGATTGCCTTTTCTATAGTAAATTATTCAAAAAATAATTTTTTCTGTCACAAATTTTAATTACGCCAGGGATTGCCTTTTCTATAGTAAATTATTCAAAAAATATTTTTTTCTGTCACAAATTTTAATTACGCCAGGGATTGCCTTTTCTATAGTAAATTATTCAAAAAATAATTTTTTACTGTCTCAAATTTTAATTACGCCAGGGATTGCCTTTTCTATAGTAAATTATTCAAAAAATAATTTTTTACTGTTGCAAATTTTAAATACGCCAGGGATTGCCTTTTGTATAGTAAATTATTCAAAAAATAATTTTTTACTGTCGCAAATTTTAAATACGCCAGGGATTGCCTTTTCTATAGTAAATTATTCAAAAAATAATTTTTTACTGTTGCAAATTTTAAATACGCCAGGGATTGCCTTTTGTATAGTAAATTATTCAAAAAAATAATTTTTTCTGTCACAAATTTTAATTACGCCAGGGATTGCCTTTTCTATAGTAAATTATTCAAAAAATAATTTTTTACTGTCGCAAATTATAATTACGCCAGGTATTGCCTTTTATATAGTAAATTATTCAAAAATTCATTTTTTACTGTCTCAAATTTTAAATACGCCAGGGATTGCCTTTTCTATAGTAAATTATTCAAAAAATAATTTTTTACTGTTGCAAATTTTAAATACGCCAGGGATTGCCTTTTGTATAGTAAATTATTCAAAAATAATTTTTTACTGTCGCAAATTTTAAATACGCCAGGGATTGCCTTTTCTATAGTAAATTATTCAAAAAATAATTTTTTACTGTCGCAAATTTTAAATACGCCAGGGGATTGCCTTTTGTATAGTAAATTATTCAAAAATTCATTTTTTACTGTCTCAAATTTTAATTACGCCAGGGATTGTCTTTTCTATAGTAAATTTTGCAAAAAATAATTGTTTAGTGTCGCAAATTTTAATTACGCCAGGGATTGCCTTTTCTACAGTAAATTATTCAAAAAATAATTTTTTACTGTCCCAAATTTTAATTACGCCAGGGATTGCCTTTTCTATAGTAAATTATTCAAAAAATAATTTTTTACTGTCGCAAATTATAATTACGCCAGGGAATGCCTTATCTATAGTAAATTATTCAAAAATTCATTTTTTACTGTCTCAAATTTTAAATACGCCAGGGATTGCCTTTTCTATAGTAAATTATTCAAAAAATAATTTTTTAGTGTCGCAAATTTTAATTACGCCAGGGGTTGCCTTTTCTATAGTAAATTATTCAAAAAATAATTTTTTGCTGTCTCAAATTTTAATTACGCCAGGGATTGCCTTTTCTATAGTAAATTTTGCAAAAAATAATTTTTTACTGTTGCAAATTTTAATTACGCCAGGGATTGCCTTTTCTATAGTAAATTATTCAAAAAATAATTTTTTACTGTCGCAAATTTTAAATACGCCAGGGATTGCCTTTTGTATAGTAAATTATTCAAAAAATAATTTTTTACTGTCGCAAATTTTAATTACGCCAGGGATTGCCTTTTCTATAGTAAATTATTCAAAAATTCATTTTTTACTGTCTCAAATTTAAATACGCCAGGGATTGCTTTTTCTATAGTAAATTATTCAAAAATAATTTTTTACTGTTGCAAATTTTAAATACGCCAGGGATTGCCTTTTGTATAGTAAATTATTCAAAAAATTATTTTTTACTGTCGCAAATTTTAAATACGCCAGGGATTGCCTTTTGTATAGTAAATTATTCAAAAAATAATTTTTTACTGTCGCAAATTTTAAATACGCCAGGGATTGCCTTTTCTATAGTAAATTATTCAAAAAATAATTTTTTACTGTTGCAAATTTTAAATACGCCAGGGATTGCCTTTTGTATAGTAAATTATTCAAAAAATAATTTTTTCTGTCACAAATTTTAATTACGCCAGGGATTGCCTTTTCTATAGTAAATTATTCAAAAAATAATTTTTTACTGTCGCAAATTATAATTACGCCAGGTATTGCCTTTTATATAGTAAATTATTCAAAAATTCATTTTTTACTGTCTCAAATTTTAAATACGCCAGGGATTGCCTTTTCTATAGTAAATTATTCAAAAAATAATTTTTTACTGTTGCAAATTTTAAATACGCCAGGGATTGCCTTTTGTATAGTAAATTATTCAAAAAATAATTTTTTACTGTCGCAAATTTTAAATACGCCAGGGATTGCCTTTTCTATAGTAAATTATTCAAAAAATAATTTTTTACTGTCGCAAATTTTAAATACGCCAGGGATTGCCTTTTGTATAGTAAATTATTCAAAAATTCATTTTTTACTGTCTCAAATTTTAATTACGCCAGGGATTGTCTTTTCTATAGTAAATTTTTGCAAAAAAATAATTGTTTAGTGTCGCAAATTTTAATTACGCCAGGGATTGCCTTTTATATAGTAAATTATTCAAAAATTCATTTTTTACTGTCTCAAATTTTAAATACGCCAGGGATTGCTTTTCTATAGTAAATTATTCAAAAAATAATTTTTTACTGTTGCAAATTTTAAATACGCCAGGGATTGCCTTTTGTATAGTAAATTATTCAAAAAATAATTTTTTACTGTCGCAAATTTTAAATACGCCAGGGATTGCCTTTTCTATAGTAAATTATTCAAAAAATAATTTTTTACTGTCGCAAATTTTAAATACGCCAGGGATTGCCTTTTGTATAGTAAATTATTCAAAAATTCATTTTTTACTGTCTCAAATTTTAATTACGCCAGGGATTGTCTTTTCTATAGTAAATTTTGCAAAAAATAATTGTTTAGTGTCGCAAATTTTAATTACGCCAGGGATTGCCTTTTCTACAGTAAATTATTCAAAAAATAATTTTTTACTGTCCCAAATTTTAATTACGCCAGGGATTGCCTTTTCTATAGTAAATTATTCAAAAAATAATTTTTTACTGTCGCAAATTATAATTACGCCAGGGAATGCCTTATCTATAGTAAATTATTCAAAAATTCATTTTTTACTGTCTCAAATTTTAAATACGCCAGGGATTGCCTTTTCTATAGTAATTATTCAAAAAAATAATTTTTTAGTGTCGCAAATTTTAATTACGCCAGGGGTTGCCTTTTCTATAGTAAATTATTCAAAAAATAATTTTTTGCTGTCTCAAATTTTAATTACGCCAGGGATTGCCTTTTCTATAGTAAATTTTGCAAAAAATAATTTTTTACTGTTGCAAATTTTAATTACGCCAGGGATTGCCTTTTCTATAGTAAATTATTCAAAAAATAATTTTTTACTGTCGCAAATTTTAAATACGCCAGGGATTGCCTTTTGTATAGTAAATTATTCAAAAAATAATTTTTTACTGTCGCAAATTTTAATTACGCCAGGGATTGCCTTTTCTATAGTAAATTATTCAAAAATTCATTTTTTACTGTCTCAAATTTAAATACGCCAGGGATTGCTTTTTCTATAGTAAATTATTCAAAAAATAATTTTTTACTGTTGCAAATTTTAAATACGCCAGGGATTGCCTTTTGTATAGTAAATTATTCAAAAAATTATTTTTTACTGTCGCAAATTTTAAATACGCCAGGGATTGCCTTTTGTATAGTAAATTATTCAAAAAATAATTTTTTACTGTCGCAAATTTTAAATACGCCAGGGATTGCCTTTTCTATAGTAAATTATTCAAAAAATAATTTTTTACTGTTGCAAATTTTAAATACGCCAGGGATTGCCTTTTGTATAGTAAATTATTCAAAAAATAATTTTTTCTGTCACAAATTTTAATTACGCCAGGGATTGCCTTTTCTATAGTAAATTATTCAAAAAATAATTTTTTACTGTCGCAATTATAATTACGCCAGGTATTGCCTTTTATATAGTAAATTATTCAAAAATTCATTTTTTACTGTCTCAAATTTTAAATACGCCAGGGATTGCCTTTTCTATAGTAAATTATTCAAAAAATAATTTTTTACTGTTGCAAATTTTAAATACGCCAGGGATTGCCTTTTGTATAGTAAATTATTCAAAAAATAATTTTTTACTGTCGCAAATTTTAAATACGCCAGGGATTGCCTTTTCTATAGTAAATTATTCAAAAAATAATTTTTTACTGTCGCAAATTTTAAATACGCCAGGGATTGCCTTTTGTATAGTAAATTATTCAAAAATTCATTTTTTACTGTCTCAAATTTTAATTACGCCAGGGATTGTCTTTTCTATAGTAAATTTTGCAAAAAATAATTGTTTAGTGTCGCAAATTTTAATTACGCCAGGGATTGCCTTTTCTATAGTAAATTATTCAAAAAATAATTTTTTACTTTCCCAAATTTTAATTACGCCAGGGATTGCCTTTTCTATAGTAAATTATTCAAAAAATAATTTTTACTGTCGCAAATTATAATTACGCCAGGGAATGCCTTATCTATAGTAAATTATTCAAAAATTCATTTTTTACTGTTTCAAATTTTAAATACGCCAGCGATTGCCTTTTCTATAGTAAATTATTCAAAAAATAATTTTTTAGTGTCGCAAATTTTAATTACGCCAGGGGTTGCCTTTTCTATAGTAAATTATTCAAAAAATAATTTTTTACTGTCTCAAATTTAATTACGCCAGGGATTGCCTTTTCTATAGTAAATTTTGCAAAAAATAATTTTTTACTGTTGCAAATTTTAATTACGCCAGGGATTGCCTTTTCTATAGTAAATTATTCAAAAAATAATTTTTTACTGTCGCAAATTTTAAATACGCCAGGGATTGCCTTTTGTATAGTAAATTATTCAAAAAATAATTTTTTACTGTCGCAAATTTTAATTACGCCAGGGATTGCCTTTTCTATAGTAAATTATTCAAAAATTCATTTTTTACTGTCTCAAATTTAAATACGCCAGGGATTGCTTTTTCTATAGTAAATTATTCAAAAAATAATTTTTTACTGTTGCAAATTTTAAATACGCCAGGGATTGCCTTTTGTATAGTAAATTATTCAAAAAATTATTTTTTACTGTCGCAAATTTTAAATACGCCAGGGATTGCCTTTTGTATAGTAAATTATTCAAAAAATAATTTTTTACTGTCGCAAATTTTAAATACGCCAGGGATTGCCTTTTCTATAGTAAATTATTCAAAAAATAATTTTTTACTGTTGCAAATTTTAAATACGCCAGGGATTGCCTTTTGTATAGTAAATTATTCAAAAAATAATTTTTTCTGTCACAAATTTTAATTACGCCAGGGATTGCCTTTTCTATAGTAAATTATTCAAAAAATAATTTTTTACTGTCGCAAATTATAATTACGCCAGGTATTGCCTTTTATATAGTAAATTATTCAAAAATTCATTTTTTACTGTCTCAAATTTTAAATACGCCAGGGATTGCCTTTTCTATAGTAAATTATTCAAAAAATAATTTTTTACTGTTGCAAATTTTAAATACGCCAGGGATTGCCTTTTGTATAGTAAATTATTCAAAAAATAATTTTTTACTGTCGCAAATTTTAAATACGCCAGGGATTGCCTTTTCTATAGTAAATTATTCAAAAAATAATTTTTTACTGTCGCAAATTTTAAATACGCCAGGGATTGCCTTTTGTATAGTAAATTATTCAAAAATTCATTTTTACTGTCTCAAATTTTAATTACGCCAGGGATTGTCTTTTCTATAGTAAATTTTGCAAAAAATAATTGTTTAGTGTCGCAAATTTTAATTACGCCAGGGATTGCCTTTTCTATAGTAAATTATTCAAAAAATAATTTTTTACTGTCCCAAATTTTAATTACGCCAGGGATTGCCTTTTCTATAGTAAATTATTCAAAAAATAATTTTTTACTGTCGCAAATTATAATTACGCCAGGGAATGCCTTATCTATAGTAAATTATTCAAAAATTCATTTTTTACTGTCTCAAATTTTAAATACGCCAGCGATTGCCTTTTCTATAGTAAATTATTCAAAAAATAATTTTTTAGTGTCGCAAATTTTAATTACGCCAGGGATTGCCTTTTGTATAGTAAATTATTCAAAAAATAATTTTTTACTGTCGCAAATTTTAAATAGGCCAGGGATTGCCTTTTCTATAGTAAATTATTCAAAAAATAATTTTTTACTGTCTCAAATTTTAATTACGCCAGGGATTGCCTTTTCTATAGTAAATTTTGCAAAAAATAATTTTTTACTGTTGCAAATTTTAATTACGCCAGGGATTGCCTTTTCTATAGTAAATTATTCAAAAAATAATTTTTTACTGTCGCAAATTTTAAATACGCCAGGGATTGCCTTTTGTATAGTAAATTATTCAAAAAATAATTTTTTACTGTCGCAAATTTTAATTACGCCAGGGATTGCCTTTTCTATAGTAAATTATTCAAAATTCATTTTTTACTGTCTCAAATTTAAATACGCCAGGGATTGCTTTTTCTATAGTAAATTATTCAAAAAATAATTTTTTACTGTTGCAAATTTTAAATACGCCAGGGATTGCCTTTTGTATAGTAAATTATTCAAAAAATATTTTTTACTGTCGCAAATTTTAAATACGCCAGGGATTGCCTTTTGTATAGTAAATTATTCAAAAATTCATTTTTTACTGTCTCAAATTTAAATACGCCAGGGATTGCTTTTTCTATAGTAAATTATTCAAAAAATAATTTTTTACTGTCGCAAATTTTAAATACGCCAGGGATTGCCTTTTGTATAGTAAATTATTCAAAAAATAATTTTTTACTGTCGCAAATTTTAATTACGCCAGGGATTGCCTTTTCTATAGTAAATTATTCAAAAATTCATTTTTTACTGTCTCAAATTTAAATACGCCAGGGATTGCTTTTTCTATAGTAAATTATTCAAAAAATAATTTTTTACTGTTGCAAATTTTAAATACGCCAGGGATTGCCTTTTGTATAGTAAATTATTCAAAAAATTATTTTTTACTGTCGCAAATTTTAAATACGCCAGGGATTGCCTTTTGTATAGTAAATTATTCAAAAAATAATTTTTTACTGTCGCAAATTTTAAATACGCCAGGGATTGCCTTTTCTATAGTAAATTATTCAAAAATAATTTTTTACTGTTGCAAATTTTAAATACGCCAGGGATTGCCTTTTGTATAGTAAATTATTCAAAAAATAATTTTTTCTGTCACAAATTTTAATTACGCCAGGGATTGCCTTTTCTATAGTAAATTATTCAAAAAATAATTTTTTACTGTCGCAAATTATAATTACGCCAGGTATTGCCTTTTATATAGTAAATTATTCAAAAATTCATTTTTTACTGTCTCAAATTTTAAATACGCCAGGGATTGCCTTTTCTATAGTAAATTATTTAAAAAATAATTTTTTACTGTTGCAAATTTTAAATACGCCAGGGATTGCTTTTGTATAGTAAATTATTCAAAAAATAATTTTTTACTGTCGCAAATTTTAAATACGCCAGGGATTGCCTTTTCTATAGTAAATTATTCAAAAAATAATTTTTTACTGTCGCAAATTTTAAATACGCCAGGGATTGCCTTTTGTATAGTAAATTATTCAAAAATTCATTTTTTACTGTCGCAAATTTTAAATACGCCAGGGATTGCCTTTTCTATAGTAAAATTATTCAAAAATTCATTTTTTACTGTCTCAAATTTAAATACGCCAGGGATTGCTTTTTCTATAGTAAATTATTCAAAAAATAATTTTTTACTGTTGCAAATTTTAAATACGCCAGGGATTGCCTTTTGTATAGTAAATTATTCAAAAAATTATTTTTTACTGTCGCAAATTTAAATACGCCAGGGATTGCCTTTTGTATAGTAAATTATTCAAAAAATAATTTTTTACTGTCGCAAATTTTAAATACGCCAGGGATTGCCTTTTCTATAGTAAATTATTCAAAAAATAATTTTTTACTGTTGCAAATTTTAAATACGCCAGGGATTGCCTTTTGTATAGTAAATTATTCAAAAATAATTTTTTCTGTCACAAATTTTAATTACGCCAGGGATTGCCTTTTCTATAGTAAATTATTCAAAAAATAATTTTTTACTGTCGCAAATTATAATTACGCAGGTATTGCCTTTTATATAGTAAATTATTCAAAAATTCATTTTTTTACTGTCTCAAATTTTAAATACGCCAGGGATTGCCTTTTCTATAGTAAATTATTTAAAAAATAATTTTTTACTGTTGCAAATTTTAAATACGCCAGGGATTGCTTTTGTATAGTAAATTATTCAAAAAATAATTTTTACTGTCGCAAATTTTAAATACGCCAGGGATTGCCTTTTCTATAGTAAATTATTCAAAAAATAATTTTTTACTGTCGCAAATTTTAAATACGCCAGGGATTGCCTTTTGTATAGTAAATTATTCAAAAATTCATTTTTTACTGTCTCAAATTTTAATTACGCCAGGGATTGTCTTTTCTATAGTAAATTTTGCAAAAAATAATTGTTTAGTGTCGCAAATTATAATTACGCCAGGGATTGCCTTTTCTATAGTAAATTATTCAAAAAATAATTTTTTACTGTCCCAAATTTTAATTACGCCAGGGATTGCCTTTTCTATAGTAAATTATTCAAAAAATAATTTTTTACTGTCGCAAATTATAATTACGCCAGGGGAATGCCTTATCTATAGTAAATTATTCAAAAATTCATTTTTTACTGTCTCAAATTTTAAATACGCCAGCGATTGCCTTTTCTATAGTAAATTATTCAAAAAATAATTTTTTAGTGTCGCAAATTTTAATTACGCCAGGGGTTGCCTTTTCTATAGTAAATTATTCAAAAAATAATTTTTTACTGTCTCAAATTTTAATTACGCCAGGGATTGCCTTTTCTATAGTAAATTTTGCAAAAAATAATTTTTTACTGTTGCAAATTTTAATTACGCCAGGGATTGCCTTTTCTATAGTAAATTATTCAAAAAATAATTTTTTACTGTCGCAAATTTTAAATACGCCAGGGATTGCCTTTTGTATAGTAAATTATTCAAAAAATAATTTTTTACTGTCGCAAATTTTAATTACGCCAGGGATTGCCTTTTCTATAGTAAATTATTCAAAAATTCATTTTTTACTGTCTCAAATTTAAATACGCCAGGGATTGCTTTTTCTATAGTAAATTATTCAAAAAATAGTTTTTTACTGTTGCAAATTTTAAATACGCCAGGGATTGCCTTTTGTATAGTAAATTATTCAAAAAATTATTTTTTACTGTCGCAAATTTTAAATACGCCAGGGATTGCCTTTTGTATAGTAAATTATTCAAAAATAATTTTTTACTGACGCAAATTTTAAATACGCCAGGATTGCCTTTTCTATAGTAAATTATTCAAAAAATACTTTTTTACTGTTGCAAATTTTAAATACGCCAGGGATTGCCTTTTGTATAGTAAATATTCAAAAATTCATTTTTACTGTCTCAAATTTTAATTACGCCAGGGATTGCCTTTTCTATAGTAAATTTTGCTAAAAAATAATTGCTTAGTGTCGCAAATTTTAATTACGCCAGGGATTGCCTTTTCTATAGTAAATTATTCAAAAAATAATTTTTTACTGTCTCAAATTTTAATTACGCCAGGGATTGCCTTTTTCTATAGTAAATTATTCAAAAAATAATTTTTACTGTCGCAAATTATAATTACGCCAGGGATTGCCTTTTCTATAGTAAATTATTCAAAAATTCATTTTTACTGTCTCAAATTTTAAATACGCCAGGGATTGCCTTTTCTATAGTAAATTATTCAAAAAATAATTTTTTAGTGTCGCAAATTTTAATTACGCCAGGGATTGCCTTTTCTATAGTAAATTATTCAAAAAATAATTTTTTACTGTCGCAAATTTTAAATACGCCAGGGATTGCCTTTTGTATAGTAAATTATTCAAAAATTCATTTTTTACTGTCTCAAATTTTAATTACGCCAGGGATTGTCTTTTCTATAGTAAATTTTGCAAAAAATAATTGTTTAGTGTCGCAAATTTTAATTACGCCAGGGATTGCCTTTTCTATAGTAAATTATTCAAAAAATAATTTTTTACTGTCCCAAATTTTAATTACGCCAGGGATTGCCTTTTCTATAGTAAATTATTCAAAAAATAATTTTTTACTGTCGCAAATTATAATTACGCCAGGGAATGCCTTATCTATAGTAAATTATTCAAAAATTCATTTTTTACTGTCTCAAATTTTAAATACGCCAGCGATTGCCTTTTCTATAGTAAATTATTCAAAAAATAATTTTTTAGTGTCGCAAATTTTAATTACGCCAGGGATTGCCTTTTGTATAGTAAATTATTCAAAAAATAATTTTTTACTGTCGCAAATTTTAAATAGGCCAGGGATTGCCTTTTCTATAGTAAATTATTCAAAAAATAATTTTTTACTGTCTCAAATTTTAATTACGCCAGGGATTGCCTTTTCTATAGTAAATTTTGCAAAAAATAATTTTTTACTGTTGCAAATTTTAATTACGCCAGGGATTGCCTTTTCTATAGTAAATTATTCAAAAAATAATTTTTTACTGTCGCAAATTTTAAATACGCCAGGGATTGCCTTTTGTATAGTAAATTATTCAAAAAATAATTTTTTACTGTCGCAAATTTTAATTACGCCAGGGATTGCCTTTTCTATAGTAAATTATTCAAAAATTCATTTTTTACTGTCTCAAATTTAAATACGCCAGGGATTGCTTTTTCTATAGTAAATTATTCAAAAAATAATTTTTTACTGTTGCAAATTTTAAATACGCCAGGGATTGCCTTTTGTATAGTAAATTATTCAAAAAATTATTTTTTACTGTCGCAAATTTTAAATACGCCAGGGATTGCCTTTTGTATAGTAAATTATTCAAAAAATAATTTTTTACTGTCGCAAATTTTAAATACGCCAGGGATTGCCTTTTCTATAGTAAATTATTCAAAAAATAATTTTTTACTGTTGCAAATTTTAAATACGCCAGGGATTGCCTTTTGTATAGTAAATTATTCAAAAAATAATTTTTTCTGTCACAAATTTTAATTACGCCAGGGATTGCCTTTTCTATAGTAAATTATTCAAAAAATAATTTTTTACTGTCGCAAATTATAATTACGCCAGGTATTGCCTTTTATATAGTAAATTATTCAAAAATTCATTTTTTACTGTCTCAAATTTTAAATACGCCAGGGATTGCCTTTTCTATAGTAAATTATTCAAAAAATAATTTTTTACTGTTGCAAATTTTAAATACGCCAGGGATTGCTTTTGTATAGTAAATTATTCAAAAAATAATTTTTTACTGTCGCAAATTTTAAATACGCCAGGGATTGCCTTTTCTATAGTAAATTATTCAAAAATAATTTTTTACTGTCGCAAATTTTAAATACGCCAGGGATTGCCTTTTGTATAGTAAATTATTCAAAAATTCATTTTTTACTGTCTCAAATTTTAATTACGCCAGGGATTGTCTTTTCTATAGTAAATTTTGCAAAAAATAATTGTTTAGTGTCGCAAATTTTAATTACGCCAGGGATTGCCTTTTCTATAGTAAATTATTCAAAAAATAATTTTTTACTGTCCCAAATTTTAATTACGCCAGGGATTGCCTTTTCTATAGTAAATTATTCAAAAAATAATTTTTTACTGTCGCAAATTATAATTACGCCAGGGAATGCCTTATCTATAGTAAATTATTCAAAAATTCATTTTTTACTGTCTCAAATTTTAAATACGCCAGCGATTGCCTTTTCTATAGTAAATTATTCAAAAAATAATTTTTTAGTGTCGCAAATTTTAATTACGCCAGGGGTTGCCTTTTCTATAGTAAATTATTCAAAAAATAATTTTTTACTGTCTCAAATTTTAATTACGCCAGGGATTGCCTTTTCTATAGTAATTTTGCAAAAAATAATTTTTTACTGTTGCAAATTTTAATTACGCCAGGGATTGCCTTTTCTATAGTAAATTATTCGAAAAATAATTTTTTACTGTCGCAAATTTTAAATACGCCAGGGATTGCCTTTTGTATAGTAAATTATTCAAAAAATAATTTTTTACTGTCGCAAATTTTAATTACGCCAGGGATTGCCTTTTCTATAGTAAATTATTCAAAAATTCATTTTTTACTGTCTCAAATTTAAATACGCCAGGGATTGCTTTTTCTATAGTAAATTATTCAAAAAATAGTTTTTTACTGTTGCAAATTTTAAATACGCCAGGGATTGCCTTTTGTATAGTAAATTATTCAAAAAATTATTTTTTACTGTCGCAAATTTTAAATACGCCAGGGATTGCCTTTTGTATAGTAAATTATTCAAAAATAATTTTTTACTGACGCAAATTTTAAATACGCCAGGGATTGCCTTTTCTATAGTAAATTATTCAAAAAATACTTTTTTACTGTTGCAAATTTTAAATACGCCAGGGATTGCCTTTTGTATAGTAAAATATTCAAAAATTCATTTTTTACTGTCTCAAATTTTAATTACGCCAGGGATTGCCTTTTCTATAGTAAATTTTGCTAAAAAATAATTGCTTAGTGTCGCAAATTTTAATTACGCCAGGGATTGCCTTTTCTATAGTAAATTATTCAAAAAATAATTTTTTACTGTCTCAAATTTTAATTACGCCAGGGATTGCCTTTTCTATAGTAAATTATTCAAAAAATAATTTTTTACTGTCGCAAATTATAATTACGCCAGGGATTGCCTTTTCTATAGTAAATTATTCAAAAATTCATTTTTTACTGTCTCAAATTTTAAATACGCCAGGGATTGCCTTTTCTATAGTAAATTATTCAAAAAATAATTTTTTAGTGTCGCAAATTTTAATTACGCCAGGGATTGCCTTTTCTATAGTAAATTATTCAAAAAATAATTTTTTACTGTCTCAAATTTTAATTACGCCAGGGATTGCCTTTTCTATAGTAAATTTTGCAAAAAATAATTTTTTACTGTTGCAAATTTTAATTACGCCAGGGATTGCCTTTTCTATAGTAAATTATTCAAAAATTCATTTTTTACTGTCTCAAATTTTAATTACGCCAGGGATTGCCTTTTCTATAGTAAATTATTCAAAAAATAATTTTATACTGTCTCAAATTTTAATTACGCCAGGGATTGCCTTTTCGATAGTAAATTATTCAAAAAATAATTTTATACTGTCGCAAATTTTAATTACGCCAGGGATTGCCTTTTCTGTAGTAAATTATTCAAAAATTCATTTTTTACTGTCTCAAATTTTAAATACGCCAGGGATTGCCTTTTCTATAGTAAATTATTCAAAAAAGAATTTTTTACTGTTGCAAATTTTAAATACGCCAGGGATTGCCTTTTCTATAGTAGATTATTCAAAAAATAATTTTTTACTGTCGCAAATTTTAAATACGCCAGGGATTGCCTTTTGTATAGTTTAATTATTCAAAAAATAATTTTTTACTGTCGCAAATTTTAATTACGCCAGGGATTGCCTTTTCTATAGTAAATTATTCAAAAATTCATTTTTTACTGTCTCAAATTTTAAATACGCCAGGGATTGCCTTTTCTATAGTAAATTATTCAAAATATAATTTTTTCTGTCACAAATTTTAATTACGCCAGGGATTGCCTTTTCTACAGTAAATTATTCAAAATTAATTTTTTCTGTCGCAAATTTTAATTACGCCAGGGATTGCCTTTTCTATAGTAAATTATTCAAAAAATAATTTTTTGCTGTCGCAAATTTTAATTACGCCAGGGATTGCCTTTTCTATAGTAAATTATTCAAAAATTCATTTTTTACTGTCTCAAATTTTAATTACGCCAGGGATTGCCTTTTCTATAGTAAATTTTGCAAAAAATAATTGTTTAGTGTCAGCAAATTATAATTACGCCAGGGATTGCCTTTTCTATAGTAAATTATTCAAAAAATAATTTTTTACTGTCGCAAATTTTAATTACGCCAGGGATTGCCTTTTCTATAGTAAATTATTCAAAAATTCATTTTTCACTGTCGCAAATTTTAAATACGCCAGGGATTGCCTTTTCTATAGTAAATTTTGCAAAAAATAATTTTTTACTGTTGCAAATTTTAAATACGCCAGGGATTGCCTTTTCGATAGTAAATTATTCAAAAAATAATTTTATACTGTCGCAAATTTTAATTACGCAGGGATTGCCTTTTCTATAGTAAATTATTCAAAAATTCATTTTTTACTGTCTCAAATTTTAAATACGCCAGGGATTGCCTTTCTATAGTAAATTATTCAAAAAAGAATTTTTTACTGTTGCAAATTTTAAATACGCCAGGGATTGCCTTTTCTATAGTAGATTATTCAAAAAATAATTTTTTACTGTCGCAAATTTTAAATACGCCAGGGATTGCCTTTTGTATAGTTAATTATTCAAAAAATAATTTTTTACTATCGATAATTTTAATTACGCCAGGGATTGCCTTTTCTATAGTAAATTATTCAAAAATTCATTTTTTACTGTCTCAAATTTTAAATACGCCAGGGATTGCCTTTTCTATAGTAAATTATTCAAAATATAATTTTTTCTGTCACAAATTTTAATTACGCCAGGGATTGCCTTTTCTACAGTAAATTATTCAAAAATTAATTTTTTTCTGTCGCAAATTTTAATTACGCCAGGGATTGCCTTTTCTATAGTAAATTATTCAAAAAATAATTTTTTGCTGTCGCAAATTTTAATTACGCCAGGGATTGCCTTTTCTATAGTAAATTATTCAAAAATTCATTTTTTACTGTCTCAAATTTTAATTACGCCAGGGATTGCATTTTCTATAGTAAATTTTGCAAAAAATAATTGTTTAGTGTCGCAAATTATAATTACGCCAGGGATTGCCTTTTCTATAGTAAATTATTCAAAAAATAATTTTTTACTGTCGCAAATTTTAATTACGCCAGGGATTGCCTTTTCTATAGTAAATTATTCAAAAATTCATTTTTTACTGTCGCAAATTTTAAATACGCCAGGGGATTGCCTTTTCTATAGTAAATTTTGCAAAAAATAATTTTTTACTGTTGCAAATTTTAAATACGCCAGGGATTGTTTTTTGTATAGTAAATTATTCAAAAAATAATTTTTTACTGTCGCAAATTTTAATTACACCAGTGATTGCCTTTTCTATAGTAAATTATTCAAAAATTCATTTTTTAGTGTCGCAAATTTTAATTACGCCAGGGATTGCCTTTTCTATAGTAAATTATTCAAAAATTCATTTTTACTGTCGCAAATTTTAATTACGCCAGGGATTGCCTTTTCTATAGTAAATTATTCAAAAAATTCATTTTTTACTGTCTCAAATTTTAATTACGCCAGGGATTGCCTTTCCTATAGTCAATTTTGCAAAAAATAATTGTTTAGTGTCGCAAATTATAATTACGCCAGGGATTGCCTTTTCTATAGTAAATTATTCAAAAATTAATTTTTTTCTGTCGCAAATTTAATTACGCCAGGGATTGCCTTTTCTATAGTAAATTATTCAAAAAATAATTTTTTACTGTCGCAAATTTTAATTACGCCAGGGATTGCCTTTTCTATAGTAAATTATTGAAAAATTCATTTTTTACTGTCTCAAATTTTAATTACGCCAGGGATTGCCTTTTCTATAATAAATTTTGCAAAAAAATAATTGTTTAGTGTCGCAAATTATAATTACGCCAGGGATTGCCTTTTCTATAGTAAATTATTCAAAAAATAATTTTTTACTGTCGCAAATTTTAATTACGCCAGGGATTGCCTTTTCTATAGTAAATTATTCAAAAATTCATTTTTTACTGTCGCAAATTTTAAATACGCCAGGTATTGCCTTTTCTATAGTAAATTTTGCAAAAAATAATTTTTTACTGTTGCAAATTTTAAATACGCCAGGATTGCCTTTTCTATAGTAAATTTTGCAAAAAATAATTGTTTAGTGTCGCAAATTTTAATTACGCCAGGGATTGCCTTTTGTATAGTAAATTATTCAAAAATTCATTTTTTACTGTCTCAAATTTTAATTACGCCAGGGATTGCCTTTTCTATAGTAAATTTTTCAAAAACTAATTTTTTACTGTCGCAAATTTTAATTACGCCAGGGATTGCCTTTTCTATAGTAAATGTTGCAAAAAATAATTTTTTACTGTTGCAAATTTTAAATACGCCAGGGATTGCCTTTTGTATAGTAAATTATTCAAAAAATAATTTTTTACTGTCGCAAATTTTAATTACGCCAGGGATTGCCTTTTCTATAGTAAATTATTCAAAAATTCATTTTTTAGTGTCGCAAATTTTAATTACGCCAGGGATTGCCTTTTCTATAGTAAATTATTCAAAAATTCATTTTTTACTGTCGCAAATTTTAATTACGCCAGGGATTGCCTTTTCTATAGTAAATTATTCAAAAATTCATTTTTTTCTGTCTCAAATTTTTATTACGCCAGGGATTGCTTTTCTATAGTCAATTTTGCAAAAAATAATTGTTTAGTGTCGCAAATTATAATTACGCCAGGGATTGCCTTTACTATAGTAAATTATTCAAAAAATAATTTTTTCTGTCACAAATTTTAATTACGCCAGGGATTGCCTTTTCTATAGTAAATTATTCAAAAATTCATTTTTTTCTGTCGCAAATTTTAATTACGCTAGGGATTGCCTTTTCTATAGTAAATTATTCAAAAAATAATTTTTTCTGTCACAAACTTTAATTACGCCACGGATTGCCTTTTCTATAGTAAATTATTCAAAAAATAATTTGTTACTGTCTCAAATTTTAATTACGCCAGGGATTGCCTTTTCTATAGTAAATTATTCAAAAAATAATTTTTTCTGTCTCAAATTTTAAATACGCCAGGGATTGCCTTTTCTATAGTAAATTATTCAAAAAATAATTTTATACTGTCGCAAATTATAACTACGCCAGGGAATGCCTTTTCTATAGTAAATTTTGCAAAAAATAATTTTTTACTGTCGCAAATTTTAAATACGCCATGGATTGCTTTTTCTATAGTAAATTATTCAAAAAATAATATTTTACTGTCGCAAATTTTAATTACGCCAGGGATTGCCTTTTCTATAGTAAATTATTCAAAAAATAATTTTTTACTGTCGCAAATTTTAAATACGCCAGGGATTGCCTTTTCTATAGTAAATTATTCAAAACATAATTTTTTACTGTCGCAAATTTTAATTACGCCAGGGATTGCCTTTTCTATAGTAAATTTTGCAAAAAATAATTTTTTAGTGTCGCAAATTTTAATTACGCCAGGGATTGCCTTTTCTATAGAAAATTATTCAAAAATTCATTTTTTACTGTCGCAAATTTTAAATACGCCAGGGATTGCCTTTTCTATAGTAAATTTTGCAAAAAATAATTTTTTACTGTTGCAAATTTTAATTACGCCAGGGATTGCCTTTTCTATAGTAAATTATTCAAAAAATAATTTTTTACTGTCTCAAATTTTAATTACGCCAGGCATTGCCTTTTCTATAGTAAATTTTTCAAAAATTCATTTTTTACTGTCTCAAATTTTAATTACGCCAGGGATTGCCTTTTCTATAGTAAATTATTCAAAAAATAATTTTTTACTGTCTCAAATTTTAATTACGCCAGGGATTGCCTTTTCTATAGTAAATTATTCAAAAAATAATTTTTTACTGTCGCAAATTTTAATTACGCCAGGGATTGCCTTTTCTATAGTAAATTATTCAAAAAATAATTTTTTACTGTCTCAAATTTTAATTACGCCAGGGATTGCCTTTTCTATAGTAAATTATTCAAAAAATAATTTTATACTGTCGCAAATTTTAATTACGCCAGGGATTGCCTTTTCTATAGTAAATTATTCAAAAATTCATTTTTTAGTGTCGCAAATTTTAATTACGCCAGGGATTGCCTTTTCTATAGTAAATTATTCAAAAAAAAATTTTTTCTGTCACAAATTTTAATTACGCCAGGGATTGCCTTTCCTATAGTAAATTATTCAAAAAATAATTTCTTACTGTCTCAAATTTTAATTACGCCAGGGATTGCCTTTTCTATAGTAAATTATTCAAAAAATAATTTTATACTGTCGCAAATTTTAATTACGCCAGGGATTGCCTTTTCTATAGTAAATTATTCAAAAATTCATTTTTTACTGTCTCAAATTTTAATTACGCCAGGGATTGCCTTTTCTACAGTAAATTATTCAAAAAATAATTTTTTACTGTTGCAAATTTTAAATACGCCAGGGATTGCTTTTTCTATAGTAAATTATTCAAAAAATATTTTTTTCTGTCACAAATTTTAAATACGCCAGGGATTGCCTTTTCTATAGTAAATTTTGCAAAAAATAATTGTTTAGTGTCTCAAATTTTAATTACGCCAGGGATTGCCTTTTCTATAGTAAATTATTCAAAAAATAATTTTTTACTGTCTCAAATTTTAAATACGCCAGGGATTGCCTTTTCTATAGTAAATTTTGCAAAAATAATTGTTTAGTGTCGCAAATTATAATTACGCCAGGGATTGCCTCTTCTATAGTAAATTATTCAAAAAATAATTTTTTACTGTCTCAAATTTTAATTACGCCAGGGATTGCCTTTTCTATAGTAAATTTTGCAAAAAATAATTGTTTAGTGTCGCAAATTATAATTACGCCAGGGATTGCCTTTTCTATAGTAAATTATTCAAAAAATAATTTTTTCTGTCACAAATTTTAATTACGCCAGGGATTGCCTTTTCTATAGTAAATTTTGCAAAAATTAATTTTTTACTGTCTCAAATTTTAATTACGCCAGGGATTGCCTTTTCTATAGTAAATTTTGCAAAAAATAATTTTTTACTGTTGCAAATTTTAAATACGCCAGGGATTGCCTTTTGTATAGTAAATTATTCAAAAAATAGTTGTTTACTGTCTCAAATTTTAATTACGCCAGGGATTGCCTTTTCTATAGTAAATTTTGCAAAAAATAATTGTTTAGTGTCGCAAATTATAATTGCGCCAGGGATTGCCTTTTCTATAGTAAATCAAAAAATAATTTTTTCTGTCACAAATTTTAAATACTGCAGGGATTGCCTTTTCTATAGTAAATTATTCAAAAATTAATTTTTTTCTGTCACAACTTTTAAATACGCCAGGGATTGCCTTTTCTATTGTAAATTATTCAAAAAATAATTTTTTCTGTCACAAATTTTAATTACGCCAGGGATTGCCTTTTCTATAGTAAATTTTGCAAAAAATAATTGTTTAGTGTCTCAAATTTTAATTACGCCAGGGATTGCCTTTTCTATAGTAAATTATTCAAAAATTCATTTTTTATTGTCTCAAATTTCAAATACGCCAGGGATTGCCTTTTCTATAGTAAATTATTCAAAAAATAATTTTTTACTGTTGCAAATTTTAAATACGCCAGGGATTGCCTTTTGTATAGTAAATTATTCAAAAAATAATTTTTTTACTGTCGCAAATTTAATTACGCCAGGGATTGCCTTTTCTATAGTAAATTATTCAAAAAATAATTTTTTACTGTCGCAAATTTTAATTACGCCAGGGATTGCCTTTTCTATAGTAAATTATTCAAAAATTCATTTTTTACTGTCGCAAATTTTAAATACGCCAGGGATTGCCTTTTCTATAGTAAATTTTGCAAAAAATAATTTTTTACTGTTGCAAATTTTAAATACGCCAGGGATTGTTTTTTGTATAGTAAATTATTCAAAAAATAATTTTTTACTGTCGCAAATTTTAATTACGCCAGTGATTGCCTTTTCTATAGTAAATTATTCAAAAATTCATTTTTTAGTGTCGCAAATTTTAATTACGCCAGGGATTGCCTTTTCTATAGTAAATTATTCAAAAATTCATTTTTTACTGTCGCAATTTTAATTACGCCAGGGATTGCCTTTTCTATAGTAAATTATTCAAAAATTCATTTTTTACTGTCTCAAATTTTAATTACGCCAGGGATTGCCTTTCTATAGTCAATTTTGCAAAAAATAATTGTTTAGTGTCGCAAATTATAATTACGCCAGGGATTGCCTTTTCTATAGTAAATTATTCAAAAATTAATTTTTTTCTGTCGCAAATTTTAATTACGCCAGGGATTGCCTTTTCTATAGTAAATTATTCAAAAAATAATTTTTTACTGTCGCAAATTTTAATTACGCCAGGGATTGCCTTTTCTATAAGTAAATTATTGAAAAATTCATTTTTTACTGTCTCAAATTTTAATTACGCCAGGGATTGCCTTTTTCTATAATAAATTTTGCAAAAAATAATTGTTTAGTGTCGCAAATTATAATTACGCCAGGGATTGCCTTTTCTATAGTAAATTATTCAAAAAATAATTTTTTACTGTCGCAAATTTTAATTACGCCAGGGATTGCTTTTCTATAGTAAATTATTCAAAAATTCATCTTTTTACTGTCGCAAATTTTAAATACGCCAGGGATTGCCTTTTCTATAGTAAATTTTGCAAAAAATAATTTTTTACTGTTGCAAATTTTAAATACGCCAGGATTGCCTTTTGTATAGTAAATTATTCAAAAAATAATTTTTTACTGTCGCAAATTTTAATTACGCCAGGGATTGCCTTTTCTATAGTAAATTATTCAAAAATTCATTTTTTTCTGTCTCAAATTTTTATTACGCCAGGGATTGCCTTTTCTACAGTAAATTATTCAAAATTAATTTTTTTCTGTCGCAAATTTTAATTACGCCAGGGATTGCCTTTTCTATAGTAAATTATTCAAAAAATAATTTTTTGCTGTCGCAAATTTTAATTACGCCAGGGATTGCCTTTTCTATAGTAAATTATTCAAAAATTCATTTTTACTGTCTCAAATTTTAATTACGCCAGGGATTGCATTTTCTATAGTAAATTTTGCAAAAAATAATTGTTTAGTGTCCGCAAATTATAATTACGCCAGGGATTGCCTTTTCTATAGTAAATTATTCAAAAAATAATTTTTTACTGTCGCAAATTTTTAATTACGCCAGGGATTGCCTTTTCTATAGTAAATTATTCAAAAATTCATTTTTTACTGTCGCAAATTTTAAATACGCCAGGGATTGCCTTTTCTATAGTAAATTTTGCAAAAAATAATTTTTTACTGTTGCAAATTTTAAATACGCCAGGGATTGTTTTTTGTATAGTAAATTATTCAAAAAATAATTTTTTACTGTCGCAAATTTTAATTACACCAGTGATTGCCTTTTCTATAGTAAATTATTCAAAAATTCATTTTTTAGTGTCGCAAATTTTAATTACGCCAGGGATTGCCTTTTCTATAGTAAATTATTCAAAAAATTCATTTTTTACTGTCGCAAATTTTAATTACGCCAGGGATTGCCTTTTCTATAGTAAATTATTCAAAAATTCATTTTTTACTGTCTCAAATTTTAATTACGCCAGGGATTGCCTTTCCTATAGTCAATTTTGCAAAAAATAATTGTTTAGTGTCGCAAATTATAATTACGCCAGGGATTGCCTTTTCTATAGTAAATTATTCAAAAATTAATTTTTTTCTGTCGCAAATTTTAATTACGCCAGGGATTGCCTTTTCTATAGTAAATTATTCAAAAAATAATTTTTTACTGTCGCAAATTTTAATTACGCCAGGGATTGCCTTTTCTATAGTAAATTATGAAAAATTCATTTTTTACTGTCTCAAATTTAATTACGCCAGGGATTGCCTTTTCTATAATAAATTTGCAAAAAATAATTGTTTAGTGTCGCAAATTATAATTACGCCAGGGATTGCCTTTTCTATAGTAAATTATTCAAAAAATAATTTTTTACTGTCGCAAATTTTAATTACGCCAGGGATTGCCTTTTCTATAGTAAATTATTCAAAAATTCATTTTTTACTGTCGCAAATTTTAAATACGCCAGGTATTGCCTTTTCTATAGTAAATTTTGCAAAAAATAATTTTTTACTGTTGCAAATTTTAAATACGCCAGGATTGCCTTTTCTATAGTAAATTTTGCAAAAAATAATTGTTTAGTGTCGCAAATTTTAATTACGCCAGGGATTGCCTTTTCTATAGTAAATTATTCAAAAATTCATTTTTTACTGTCTCAAATTTTAATTACGCCAGGGATTGCCTTTTCTATAGTAAATTTTTCAAAAACTAATTTTTACTGTCGCAAATTTTAATTACGCCAGGATTGCCTTTTCTATAGTAAATGTTGCAAAAAATAATTTTTTACTGTTGCAAATTTTAAATACGCCAGGGATTGCCTTTTGTATAGTAAATTATTCAAAAAATAATTTTTTACTGTCGCAAATTTTAATTACGCCAGGGATTGCCTTTTCTATAGTAAATTATTCAAAAATTCATTTTTTAGTGTCGCAAATTTTAATTACGCCAGGGATTGCCTTTTCTATAGTAAATTATTCAAAATTCATTTTTTACTGTCGCAAATTTTAATTACGCCAGGGATTGCCTTTTCTATAGTAAATTATTCAAAAATTCATTTTTTTCTGTCTCAAATTTTTATTACGCCAGGGATTGCCTTTTCTATAGTCAATTTTGCAAAAAAATAATTGTTTAGTGTCGCAAATTATAATTACGCAGGGATTGCCTTTACTATAGTAAATTATTCAAAAAATAATTTTTTCTGTCACAAATTTTAATTACGCCAGGGATTGCCTTTTCTATAGTAAATTATTCAAAAATTCATTTTTTTCTGTCGCAAATTTTAATTACGCTAGGGATTGCCTTTTCTATAGTAAATTATTCAAAAAATAATTTTTTCTGTCACAAACTTTAATTACGCCACGGATTGCCTTTTCTATAGTAAATTATTCAAAAAATAATTTGTTACTGTCTCAAATTTTAATTACGCCAGGGATTGCCTTTTCTATAGTAAATTATTCAAAAAATAATTTTTTCTGTCTCAAATTTTAAATACGCCAGGGATTGCCTTTTCTATAGTAAATTATTCAAAAAATAATTTTATACTGTCGCAAATTATAACTACGCCAGGGAATGCCTTTTCTATAGTAAATTTTGCAAAAAATAATTTTTTACTGTCGCAAATTTTAAATACGCCATGGATTGCTTTTTCTATAGTAAATTATTCAAAAAATAATTTTTTACTGTCGCAAATTTTAAATACGCCAGGGATTGCCTTTTCTATAGTAAATTATTCAAAACATAATTTTTTACTGTCGCAAATTTTAATTACGCCAGGGATTGCCTTTTCTATAGTAAATTTTGCAAAAAATAATTTTTTAGTGTCGCAAATTTTAATTACGCCAGGGATTGCCTTTTCTATAGAAAATTATTCAAAAATTCATTTTTTACTGTCGCAAATTTTAAATACGCCAGGGATTGCCTTTTCTATAGTAAATTTTGCAAAAAATAATTTTTTACTGTTGCAAATTTTAATTACGCCAGGGATTGCCTTTTCTATAGTAAATTATTCAAAAAATAATTTTTTACTGTCTCAAATTTTAATTACGCCAGGGATTGCCTTTTCTATAGTAAATTTTTCAAAAATTCATTTTTTACTGTCTCAAATTTTAATTACGCCAGGGATTGCCTTTTCTATAGTAAATTATTCAAAAAATAATTTTTTACTGTCTCAAATTTTAATTACGCCAGGGATTGCCTTTTCTATAGTAAATTATTCAAAAAATAATTTTTTACTGTCGCAAATTTTAATTACGCCAGGGATTGCCTTTTCTATAGTAAATTATTCAAAAAATAATTTTTTACTGTCTCAAATTTTAATTACGCCAGGGATTGCCTTTTCTATAGTAAATTATTCAAAAAATAATTTTATACTGTCGCAAATTTTAATTACGCCAGGGATTGCCTTTTCTATAGTAAATTATTCAAAAATTCATTTTTTAGTGTCGCAAATTTTAATTACGCCAGGGATTGCCTTTTCTATAGTAAATTATTCAAAAAAAAATTTTTTCTGTCACAAATTTTAATTACGCCAGGGATTGCCTTTCCTATAGTAAATTATTCAAAAAATAATTTCTTACTGTCTCAAATTTTAATTACGCCAGGGATTGCCTTTTCTATAGTAAATTATTCAAAAAATAATTTTATACTGTCGCAAATTTTAATTACGCCAGGGATTGCCTTTTCTATAGTAAATTATTCAAAAATTCATTTTTTACTGTCTCAAATTTTAATTACGCCAGGGATTGCCTTTTCTACAGTAAATTATTCAAAAAATAATTTTTTACTGTTGCAAATTTTAAATACGCCAGGGATTGCTTTTTCTATAGTAAATTATTCAAAAAATATTTTTTTCTGTCACAAATTTTAAATACGCCAGGGATTGCCTTTTCTATAGTAAATTTTGCAAAAAATAATTGTTTAGTGTCTCAAATTTTAATTACGCCAGGGATTGCCTTTTCTATAGTAAATTATTCAAAAAATAATTTTTTACTGTCTCAAATTTTAAATACGCCAGGGATTGCCTTTTCTATAGTAAATTTTGCAAAAAATAATTGTTTAGTGTCGCAAATTATAATTACGCCAGGGATTGCCTCTTCTATAGTAAATTATTCAAAAAATAATTTTTTACTGTCTCAAATTTTAATTACGCCAGGGATTGCCTTTTCTATAGTAAATTTTGCAAAAAATAATTGTTTAGTGTCGCAAATTATTATTACGCCAGGGATTGCCTTTTCTATAGTAAATTATTCAAAAAATAATTTTTTCTGTCACAAATTTTAATTACGCCAGGGATTGCCTTTTCTATAGTAAATTTTGCAAAAATTAATTTTTTACTGTCTCAAATTTTAATTACGCCACGGATTGCCTTTTCTATAGTAAATTTTGCAAAAAATAATTTTTTACTGTTGCAAATTTTAAATACGCCAGGGATTGCCTTTTGTATAGTAAATTATTCAAAAAATAGTTGTTTACTGTCTCAAATTTTAATTACGCCAGGGATTGCCTTTTCTATAGTAAATTTTGCAAAAAATAATTGTTTAGTGTCGCAAATTATAATTGCGCCAGGGATTGCCTTTTCTATAGTAAATTATTCAAAAAATAATTTTTTCTGTCACAAATTTTAAATACTGCAGGGATTGCCTTTTCTATAGTAAATTATTCAAAAATTAATTTTTTTCTGTCACAACTTTTAAATACGCCAGGGATTGCCTTTTCTATTGTAAATTATTCAAAAAATAATTTTTTCTGTCACAAATTTTAATTACGCCAGGGATTGCCTTTTCTATAGTAAATTTTGCAAAAAATAATTGTTTAGTGTCTCAAATTTTAATTACGCCAGGGATTGCCTTTTCTATAGTAAATTATTCAAAAATTCATTTTTTATTGTCTCAAATTTCAAATACGCCAGGGATTGCCTTTTCTATAGTAAATTATTCAAAAAATAATTTTTTACTGTTGCAAATTTTAAATACGCCAGGGATTGCCTTTTGTATAGTAAATTATTCAAAAAATAATTTTTTACTGTCGCAAATTTTAATTACGCCAGGGATTGCCTTTTCTATAGTAAATTATTCAAAAAATAATTTTTTACTGTCGCAAATTTTAATTACGCCAGGGATTGCCTTTTCTATAGTAAATTATTCAAAAATTCATTTTTTACTGTCGCAAATTTTAAATACGCCAGGGATTGCCTTTTCTATAGTAAATTTTGCAAAAAATAATTTTTTACTGTTGCAAATTTTAAATACGCCAGGGATTGTTTTTTGTATAGTAAATTATTCAAAAAATAATTTTTTACTGTCGCAAATTTTAATTACGCCAGTGATTGCCTTTTCTATAGTAAATTATTCAAAAATTCATTTTTTAGTGTCGCAAATTTTAATTACGCCAGGGATTGCCTTTTCTATAGTAAATTATTCAAAAAATTCATTTTTTACTGTCGCAAATTTTAATTACGCCAGAGATTGCCTTTTCTATAGTAAATTATTCAAAAATTCATTTTTTACTGTCTCAAATTTTAATTACGCCAGGGATTGCCTTTCTATAGTCAATTTTGCAAAAAATAATTGTTTAGTGTCGCAAATTATAATTACGCCAGGGATTGCCTTTTCTATAGTAAATTATTCAAAAATTAATTTTTTTCTGTCGCAAATTTTAATTACGCCAGGGATTGCCTTTTCTATAGTAAATTATTCAAAAAATAATTTTTTACTGTCGCAAATTTTAATTACGCCAGGGATTGCCTTTTCTATAGTAAATTATTGAAAAATTCATTTTTTACTGTCTCAAATTTTAATTACGCCAGGGATTGCCTTTTCTATAATAAATTTTGCAAAAAATAATTGTTTAGTGTCGCAAATTATAATTACGCCAGGGATTGCCTTTTCTATAGTAAATTATTCAAAAAATAATTTTTTACTGTCGCAAATTTTAATTACGCCAGGGATTGCCTTTTCTATAGTAAATTATTCAAAAATTCATTTTTACTGTCGCAAATTTTAAATACGCCAGGGATTGCCTTTTCTATAGTAAATTTTGCAAAAAATAATTTTTTACTGTTGCAAATTTTAAATACGCCAGGATTGCTATTTCTATAGTAAATTTTGCAAAAAATAATTGTTTAGTGTCGCAAATTTTAATTACGCCAGGGATTGCCTTTTCTATAGTAAATTATTCAAAAATTCATTTTTTACTGTCTCAAATTTTAATTACGCCAGGGATTGCCTTTTCTATAGTAAATTTTTCAAAAACTAATTTTTTACTGTCGCAAATTTTAATTACGCCAGGGATTGCCTTTTCTATAGTAAATGTTGCAAAAAATAATTTTTTACTGTTGCAAATTTTAAATACGCCAGGGATTGCCTTTTGTATAGTAAATTATTCAAAATATAATTTTTTACTGTCGCAAATTTTAATTACGCCAGGATTGCCTTTTCTATAGTAAATTATTCAAAAATTCATTTTTAGTGTCGCAAATTTTAATTACGCCAGGGATTGCCTTTTCTATAGTAAATTATTCAAAATTCATTTTTTACTGTCGCAAATTTTAATTACGCCAGGGATTGCCTTTTCTATAGTAAATTATTCAAAAATTCATTTTTTACTGTCTCAAATTTTATTACGCCAGGGATTGCCTTTTCTATAGTCAATTTTGCAAAAAATAATTGTTTAGTGTCGCAAAATATAATTATGCCAGGGATTGCCTTTACTATAGTAAATTATTCAAAAAATAATTTTTTCTGTCACAAATTTTAATTACGCCAGGGATTGCCTTTTCTATAGTAAATTATTCAAAAATTCATTTTTTTCTGTCGCAAATTTTAATTACGCTAGGGATTGCCTTTTCTTTCTATAGTAAATTATTCAAAAAATAATTTTTTCTGTCACAAATTTTAATTACGCCAGGGATTGCCTTTTCTATAGTAAATTATTCTAAAAATAATTTGTTACTGTCTCAAATTTTAATTACGCCAGGGATTGCCTTTTCTATAGTAAATTATTCAAAAAATAATTTTTTCTGTCTCAAATTTTAAATACGCCAGGGATTGCCTTTTCTATAGTAAATTATTCAAAAAATAATTCTATACTGTCGCAAATTATAATTACGCCAGGGATTGCCTTTTCTATAGTAAATTTTGCAAAAAATAATTTTTTACTGTCGCAAATTTTAAATACGCCATGGATTGCTTTTTCTATAGTAAATTATTCAAAAAATAATATTTTACTGTCGCAAATTTTAATTACGCCAGGGATTGCCTTTTCTATAGTAAATTATTCAAAAAATAATTTTTTACTGTCGCAAATTTTAAATACGCCAGGGATTGCCTTTTCTATAGTAAATTATTCAAAACATAAATTTTTACTGTCGCAAATTTTAATTACGCCAGGGATTGCCTTTTCTATAGTAAATTATTCAAAAAATAATTTTTTACTGTCTCAAATTTTAATTACGCCAGGGATTGCCTTTTCTATAGTAAATTATTCAAAAAATAATTTTTTACTGTCGCAAATTTTAATTACGCCAGGGATTGCCTTTTCTATAGTAAATTATTCAAAAAATAATTTTTTACTGTCTCAAATTTTAATTACGCCAGGGATTGCCTTTTCTATAGTAAATTATTCAAAAAATAATTTTATACTGTCGCAAATTTTAATTACGCCAGGGATTGCCTTTTCTATAGTAAATTATTCAAAAATTCATTTTTTAGTGTCGCAAATTTTAATTACGCCAGGGATTGCCTTTTCTATAGTAAATTATTCAAAAAATAATTTTTTCTGTCACAAATTTTAATTACGCCAGGGATTGCCTTTCCTATAGTAAATTATTCAAAAAATAATTTCTTACTGTCTCAAATTTTAATTACGCCAGGGATTGCATTTTCTATAGTAAATTATTCAAAAAATAATTTTATACTGTCGCAAATTTTAATTACGCCAGGGATTGCCTTTTCTATAGTAAATTATTCAAAAATTCATTTTTTACTGTCTCAAATTTTAATTACGCCAGGGATTGCCTTTTCTATAGTAAATTATTCAAAAAATAATTTTTTACTGTTGCAAATTTTAAATACGCCAGGGATTGCTTTTTCTATAGTAAATTATTCAAAAAATATTTTTTTCTGTCACAAATTTTAAATACGCCAGGGATTGCCTTTTCTATAGAAAATTTTGCAAAAAATAATTGTTTAGTGTCTCAAATTTTAATTACGCCAGGGATTGCCTTTTCTATAGTAAATTATTCAAAAAATAATTTTTTACTGTCTCAAATTTTAAATACGCCAGGGATTGCCTTTTCTATAGTAAATTTTGCAAAAAATAATTGTTTAGTGTCGCAAATTATAATTACGCCAGGGATTGCCTCTTCTATAGTAAATTATTCAAAAAATAATTTTTTACTGTCTCAAATTTTAATTACGCCAGGGATTGCCTTTTCTATAGTAAATTTTGCAAAAAATAATTGTTTAGTGTCGCAAATTATAATTACGCCAGGGATTGCCTTTTCTATAGTAAATTATTCAAAAAATAATTTTTTCTGTCACAAATTTTAATTACGCCAGGGATTGCCTTTTCTATAGTAAATTTTGCAAAAATTAATTTTTTACTGTCTCAAATTTTAATTACGCCAGGGATTGCCTTTTCTATAGTAAATTTTGCAAAAAATAATTTTTTACTGTTGCAAATTTTAAATACGCCAGGGATTGCCTTTTGTATAGTAAATTATTCAAAAAATAATTTTTTACTGTCTCAAATTTTAATTACGCCAGGGATTGCCTTTTCTATAGTAAATTTTGCAAAAAATAATTGTTTAGTGTCGCAAATTATAATTACGCCAGGGATTGCCTTTTCTATAGTAAATTATTCAAAAAATAATTTTTTCTGTCACAAATTTTAAATACGGCAGGGATTGCCTTTTCTATAGTAAATTATTCAAAAATTAATTTTTTTCTGTCACAAATTTTAAATACGCCAGGGATTGCATTTTCTATAGTAAATTATTAAAAAAATAATTTTTTCTGTCACAAATTTTAATTACGCCAGGGATTTCCTTTTCTATAGTAAATTTTGCAAAAAATAATTGTTTAGTGTCTCAAATTTTAATTACGCCAGGGATTGCCTTTTCTATACTAAATTAATCAAAAATTCATTTTTTACTGTCTCAAATTTCAAATACGCCAGGGATTGCCTTTTCTATAGTAAATTATTCAAAAAATAATTTTTTACTGTTGCAAATTTTAAATACGCCAGGGATTGCCTTTTGTATAGTAAATTATTCAAAAAATAATTTTTTACTGTCGCAAATTTTAATTACGCCAGGGATTGCCTTTTCTATAGTAAATTATTCAAAAATTCATTTTTTAGTGTCGCAAATTTTAATTATGCCAGGGATTGCCTTTTCTATAGTAAATTATTCAAAAATTCATTTTTTACTGTCGCAAATTTTAATTACGCCAGGGATTGCCTTTTCTATAGTAAATTATTCAAAAATTCATTTTTTACTGTCTCAAATTTTTATTACGCCAGCGATTGCCTTTTCTATAGTCAATTTTGCAAAAAATAATTGTTTAGTGTCGCAAATTATAATTACGCCAGGGATTGCCTTTACTATAGTAAATTATTCAAAAAATAATTTTTTCTGTCACAAATTTTAATTACGCCAGGGATTGCCTTTTCTATAGTAAATTATTCAAAAATTCATTTTTTTCTGTCGCAAATTTTAATTACGCTAGGGATTGCTTTTCTATAGTAAATTATTCAAAAAATAATTTTTTCTGTCACAAATTTTAATTACGCCAGGGATTGCCTTTTCTATAGTAAATTATTCAAAAAATAATTTGTTACTGTCTCAAATTTTAATTACGCCAGGGATTGTCTTTTCTATAGTAAATTATTCAAAAAATAATTTTTTCTGTCTCAAATTTTAAATACGCCAGGGATTGCCTTTTCTATAGTAAATTATTCAAAAAATAATTTTATACTGTCGCAAATTATAATTACGCCAGGGATTGCCTTTTCTATAGTAAATTTTGCAAAAAATAATTTTTTATTGTCGCAAATTTTAAATACGCCATGGATTGCCTTTTCTATAGTAAATTTTTCAAAAATTCATTTTTTACTGTCTCAAATTTTAATTACGCCAGGGATTGCCTTTTCTATAGTAAATTATTCAAAAAATAATTTTTTACTGTCTCAAATTTTAATTACGCCAGGGATTGCCTTTTCTATAGTAAATTATTCAAAAAATAATTTTTTACTGTCGCAAATTTTAATTACGCCAGGGATTGCCTTTTCTATAGTAAATTATTCAAAAAATAATTTTTTACTGTCTCAAATTTTAATTACGCCAGGGATTGCCTTTTCTATAGTAAATTATTCAAAAAATAATTTTATACTGTCGCAAATTTTAATTACGCCAAGGATTGCCTTTTCTATAGTAAATTATTCAAAAATTCATTTTATAGTGTCGCAAATTTTAATTACGCCAGGGATTGCCTTTTCTATAGTAAATTATTCAAAAAATAATTTTTTACTGTCTCAAATTTTAATTACGCCAGGGATTGCCTTTTCTATAGTAAATTATTCAAAAAATAATTTTTTACTGTCGCATATTTTGATTACGCCAGGGATTGCTTTTTCTATAGTAAATTATTCAAAAAATAATATTTTACTGTCGCAAATTTTAAATACGCCAGGGATTGCCTTTTCTATAGTAAATTTTGCAAAAAATAATTTTTTACTGTTGCAAATTTTAATTACGCCAGGGATTGCCTTTTCTATAGTAAATTATTCAAAAAATAATTTTTTACTGTCGCAAATTTTAATTACGCCAGGGATTGCCTTTTCTATAGTAAATTATTCAAAAATAATTTTTTACTGTCTCAAATTTTAATTACGCCAGGGATTGCCTTTTCTAGAGTAAATTATTCAAAAAATAATTTTATACTGTCGCAAATTTTAATTACGCCAGGGATTGCCTTTTCTATAGTAAATTATTCAAAAATTCATTTTATAGTGTCGCAAATTTTAATTACGCCAGGGATTGCCTTTTCTATAGTAAATTATTCAAAAAATAATTTTTTACTGTCTCAAATTTTAATTACGCCAGGGATTGCCTTTTCTATAGTAAATTATTCAAAAAATAATTTTTTACTGTCGCATATTTTGATTACGCCAGAGATTGCTTTTTCTATAGTAAATTATTCAAAAAATAATATTTTACTGTCGCAAATTTTAAATACGCCAGGGATTGCCTTTTCTATAGTAAATTTTGCAAAAAATAATTTTTTACTGTTGCAAATTTTAATTACGCCAGGGATTGCCTTTTCTATAGTAAATTATTCAAAAAATAATTTTTTACTGTCTCAAATTTTAATTACGCCAGGATTGCCTTTTCTATAGTAAATTTTTCAAAAATTCATTTTTTACTGTCTCAAATTTTAATTACGCCAGGGATTGCCTTTTCTATAGTAAATTATTCAAAAAATAATTTTTTACTGTCTCAAATTTTAATTACGCCAGGGATTGCCTTTTCTATAGTAAATTATTCAAAAAATAATTTTTTACTGTCGCAAATTTTAATTACGCCAGGGATTGCCTTTTCTATAGTAAATTATTCAAAAAATAATTCTTTACTGTCTCAAATTTTAATTACGCCAGGGATTGCCTTTTCTATAGTAAATTATTCAAAAAATAATTTTATACTTTCGCAAATTTTAATTACGCAGGGATTGCCTTTTCTATAGTAAATTATTCAAAAAATAATTTTTTACTGTCTCAAATTTTAATTACGCCAGGGATTGCCTTTTCTATAGTAAATTATTCAAAAAATAATTTTTTACTGTCTCAAATTTTAATTACGCCAGGGATTGCCTTTTCTATAGTAAATTATTCAAAAAATAATTTTTTACTGTCGCAAATTTTAATTACGCCAGGGATTGCCTTTTCTATAGTAAATTATTCAAAAAATAATTCTTTACTGTCTCAAATTTTAATTACGCCAGGGATTGCCTTTTCTATAGTAAATTATTCAAAAAATAATTTTATACTGCCGCAAATTTTAATTACGCCAAGGATTGCCTTTTCTATAGTAAATTATTCAAAAATTCATTTTTTGTGTCGCAAATTTTAATTACGCCAGGGATTGCCTTTTCTATAGTAAATTATTCAAAAAATAATTTTTTCTGTCACAAATTTTAATTACGCCAGGGATTGCCTTTTCTATAGTAAATTATTCAAAAAATAATTTTTTACTGTCTCAAATTTTAATTACGCCAGGGATTGCCTTTTCTATAGTAAATAATTCAAAAAATAATTTTATATTGTCGCAAATTTTAATTACGCCAGGGATTGCCTTTTCTATAGTAAAATTATTCAAAAATTCATTTTTTACTGTCTCAAATTTTAATTACGCCAGGGATTGCCTTTTCTATAGTAAATTATTCAAAAAATAATTTTTTACTGTTGCAAATTTTAAATACGCCAGGGATTGCTTTTTCTATAGTAAATTATTCAAAAAATATTTTTTTCTGTCACAAATTTTAAATACGCCAGGGATTGCCTTTTCTATAGTAAATTTGCAAAAAATAATTCTTTAGTGTCTCAAATTTTAATTACGCCAGGGATTGCATTTTCTATAGTAAATTATTCAAAAAATAATTTTTTACTGTCTCAAATTTTAAATACGCCAGGGATTGCCTTTTCTATAGTAAATTTTGCAAAAAATAATTGTTTAGTGTCGCAAATTATAATTACGCCAGGGATTGCCTTTTCTATAGTAAATTATTCAAAAAATAATTTTTTACTGTCTCAAATTTTAATTACGCCAGGGATTGCCTTTTCTATAGTAAATTTTGCAAAAAATAATTGTTTAGTGTCGCAAATTATAATTACGCCAGGGATTGCTTTTCTATAGTAAATTATTCAAAAAATAATTTTTTCTGTCACAAATTTTAATTACGCCAGGGATTGCCTTTTCTATATTAAATTTTGCAAAAATTAATTTTTTACTGTCTCAAATTTTAATTACGCCGGGGATTGCCTTTTCTATAGTAAATTTTGCAAAAATAATTTTTTACTGTTGCAAATTTTAAATACGCCAGGGATTGCCTTTTGTATAGTAAATTATTCAAAAAATAATTTTTTACTGTCTCAAAATTTAATTACGCCAGGGATTGCCTTTTCTATAGTAAATTTTGCAAAAAATAATTGTTTAGTGTCGCAAATTATAATTACGCCAGGGATTGCCTTTTCTATAGTAAATTATTCAAAAAATATTTTTTTCTGTCACAAATTTTAAATACGGCAGGGATTGCCTTTTCTATAGTAAATTATTCAAAAATTAATTTTTTTCTGTCACAAATTTTAAATACGCCAGGTATTGCCTTTTCTATAGTAAATTATTCAAAAAATAATTTTTTCTGTCACAAATTTTAATTACGCCAGGGATTGACTTTTCTATAGTAAATTTTGCAAAAAATAATTGTTTAGTGTCTCAAATTTTAATTACGCCAGGGATTGCCTTTTCTGTAGTAAATTATTCAAAAATTCATTTTTTACTGTCTCAAATTTTAAATACGCCAGGGATTGCCTTTTCTATAGTAAATTATTCAAAAAATAATTTTTAACTGTCGCAAATTTTAATTACGCCAGGGATTGCTTTTCTATAGTAAATTTTGCAAAAATTAATTTTTTACTGTCTCAAATTTTAATTACGCCAGGGATTGCCTTTTCTATAGTAAATTTTGCAAAAAATAATTGTTTAGTGTCGCAAATTATAATTACGCCAGGGATTGCCTTTTCTATAGTAAATTATTCAAAAAATAATTTTTTCTGTCACAAATTTTAATTACGCCAGGGATTGCCTTTTCTATAGTAAATTATTCAAAAATTAATTTTTTTCTGTCACAAATTTTAATTACACCAGGGATTGCCTTTTCTATAGTAAATTATTCAAAAAATAATTTTTTACTGTCTCAAATTTTAATTACGCCAGGGATTGCCTTTTTTATAGTAAATTATTCAAAAAATAATTTTTTACTGTCTCAAATTTTAATTACGCCAGGGATTGCCTTTTCTATAGTAAATTTTGCAAAAAATAATTGTTTAGTGTCGCAAATTTTAATTACGCCAGGGATTGCCTTTTCTATAGTAAATTATTCAAAAAATAATTTTTTACTGTCGCAAATTTTAATTACGCCAGGGATTGCCTTTTTTGTAGTAAATTATTCAAAAAATAATTTTTTACTGTCTCAAATTTTAATTACGCCAGGGATTGCCTTTTCTATAGTAAATTATTCAAAAAATAATTTTATACTGTCGCAAATTTTAATTACGCCAGGGATTGCCTTTTGTATAGTAAATTATTCAAAAATTCATTTTTTACTGTCTCAAATTTTAATTACGCCTGGGATTGCCTTTTCTATAGTAAATTATTCAAAAAATAATTTTTTACTGTTGCAAATTTTAAATACGCCAGGGTTTGCCTTTTCTATAGTAAATTATTCAAAAAATATTTTTTTCTGTCACAAATTTTAATTACGCCAGGGATTGCCTTTTCTATAGTAAATTTTGCAAAAAATAATTGTTTAGAGTCGCAAGTTATAATTACGCCAGGGATTGCCTTTTCTATGGTAAATTTTGCAAAAATTAATTTTTTACTGTAGCAAATTTTAAATACGCCAGGGATTTCCTTTTCTATAGTAAATTTTGCAAAAAATAATTGTTTAGTATCTCAAATTTTAATTACGCCAGGGATTGCCTTTTCTATAGTAAATTATTCAAAAAATAATTTTTTACTGTCTCAAATTTTAAATACGCCAGGGATTGCTTTTTCTCTAGTAAATTTTGCAAAAAATAATTGTTTAGTGTCGCAAATTATAATTACGCCAGGGATTGCCTTTTCTATAGTAAATTATTCAAAAAATAATTTTTTACTGTCTCAAATTTTAATTACGCCAGGGATTGCCTTTTCTATAGTAAATTTTGGAAAAAATAATTGTTTAGTGTCGCAAATTATAATTACGCCAGGGATTGCATTTTCTATAGTAAATTATTCAAAAAATAATTTTTTCTGTCACAAATTTTAATTACGCCAGGGATTGCCTTTTCTATAGTAAATTTTGCAAAAATTAATTTTTTACTGTCTCAAATTTTAATTACGCCAGGGATTGCCTTTTCTATAGTAAATTTTGCAAATAATATTTTTTTACTGTTGCAAATTTTAAATACGCCACGGATTGCCTTTTGTATAGTAAATTATTCAAAAAGTAATTTTTTACTGTCTCAAATTTTAATTACGCCAGGGATTGCCTTTTCTATAGTAAATTTTGCAAAAAATAATTGTTTAGTGTCGCAAATTATAATTACGCCAGGGATTGCCTTTTCTATAGTAAATTATTCAAAAAATAATTTTTTCTGTCACAAATTTTAAATACGCCAGGGATTGCCTTTTCTATAGTAAATTATTCAAAAATTAATTTTTTTCTGTCACAAATTTTAAATACGCCAGGGATTGCCTTTTCTATAGTAAATTATTCAAAAAATAATTTTTTCTGTCACAAATTTTAATTACGCCACGGATTGCCTTTTCTATAGTAAATTTTGCAAAAAATAATTGTTTAGTGTCTCAAAATTTAATTACGCCAGGGATTGCCTTTTCTATAGTAAATTATTCAAAAAATAATTTTTTACTGTTGCAAATTTTAAATACGCCAGGGATTGCCTTTTCTATAGTAAATTATTCAAAAAATATTTTTTTCTGTCACAAATTTTAAATATGCCAGGGATTGCCTTTTCTATAGAAAATTTTGCAAAAAATAATTGTTTAGTGTCTCAAATTTTAATTACGCCAGGGATTGTCTTTTCTATAGTAAATTATTCAAAAAATTATTTTTTACTGTTGCAAATTTTAAATACGCCAGGGATTGCCTTTTGTGTAGTAAATTATTCAAAAAATAATTTTTTACTGCCTCAAATTTTAATTACGCCAGGGATTGCCTTTTATATAGTAAATTTTGCAAAAAATAATTGTTTAGTGTCGCAAATTATAATTACGCCAGGGATTGCCTTTTCTATAGTAAATTATTCAAAAAATAATTTTTTCTGTCACAAATTTTAAATACGGCAGGGATTGCCTTTCCTATAGTAAATTATTCAAAAATTAATTTTTTTCTGTCGCAAATTTTAAATACGCCAGGGATTGCCTTTTCTATAGTAAATTATTCAAAAAATAATTTTTTCTGTCACAAATTTTAATTACGCCAGGGATTGCCTTTTCTATAGTAAATTTTGCAAAAAATAATTGTTTAGTTTCTCAAATTTTAATTACGCCAGGGATTGCCTTTTCTATAGTAAATTATTCAAAAATTCATTTTTTACTGTCTCAAATTTTAACTACGCCAGGGATTGCCTTTTCTATAGTAAATTTTGCAAAAAATAATTGTTTAGTGTCGCAAATTTTAATTACGCCAGGGATTGCCTTTTCTATAGTAAATTATTCAAAAAATAATTTTTTACTCTCGCAAATTTTAATTACGACAGGGATTGCCTTTTCTATAGTAAATTATTCAAAAAATTATTTTTTACTGTCTCAAATTTTAATTACGCCAGGGATTGCCTTTTCTATAGTAAATTATTCAAAAAATAATTTTATACTGTCGCAAATTTTAATTACGCCAGGGATTGCCTTTTCTATAGTAAATTATTCAAAAATTCATTTTTTACTGTCTCAAATTTTAATTACGCCAGGGATTGCCTTTTCTATAGTAAATTTTGCAAAAAATAATTGTTTAGAGTCGCAAGTTATAATTACGCCAGGGATTGCCTTTTCTATAGTAAATTTTGCAAAAATTAATTTTTTACTGTCGCAAATTTTAAATACGCCAGGGATTGCCTTTTCTATAGTAAATTTTGCAAAAAATAATTGTTTAGTGTCTCAAATTTTAATTACGCCAGGGATTGCCTTTTCTATAGTAAATTATTCAAAAAATAATTTTTTACTGTCTCAAATTTTAAATACGCCAGGGATTGCCTTTTCTATAGTAAATTTTGCAAAAAATAATTGTTTAGTGTCTCAAATTTTAATTACGCCAGGGATTGCCTTTTCTATAGTAAATTATTCAAAAAATAATTTTTTACTGTATCAAATTTTAAATACGCCAGGGATTGCCTTTTCTATAGTAAATTTTGCAAAAAATAATTGTTTAGTGTCGCAAATTATAATTACGCCAGGATTGCCTTTTCTATAGTAAATTATTCAAAAAATAATTTTTTACTGTCTCAAATTTTAATTACGCAGGGATTGCCTTTTCTATAGTTAATTTTGCAAAAAATAATTGTTTAGTTTCGCAAATTATAATTACGCCAGGATTGCATTTTCTATAGTAAATTATTCAAAAAATAATTTTTTCTGTCACAAATTTTAATTACGCCAGGGATTGCCTTTTCTATAGTAAATTTTGCAAAAATTAATTTTTACTGTCTCAAATTTTAATTACGCCAGGGATTGCTTTTTCTATAGTAAATTTTGCAAAAAATAATTTTTTACTGTTGCAAATTTTAAATACGCCAGGGATTGCCTTTTGTATAGTAAATTATTCAAAAAATAATTTTTTACTGTCTCAAATTTTAATTACGGCAGGGATTGCCTTTTCTATAGTAAATTTTGCAAAAAATAATTGTTTAGTGTCGCAAATTATAATTACGCCAGGGATTGCCTTTTCTATAGTAAATTATTCAAAAAATTATTTTTTCTCTCACAAATTTTAAATACGCCAGGGATTGCCTTTTCTATAGTAAATTATTCAAAAAATAATTTTTTACTGTTGCAAATTTTAAATACGCCAGGGATTGCCTTTTCTATAGTAAATTATTCAAAAAATAATTTTTTACTGTCGCAAATTTTAATTACGCCAGGGATTGCCTTTTCTATAGTAAATTATTCAAAAAATAATTTTTTACTGTCTCAAATTTTAATTACTCCAGGGATTGCCTTTTCTATAGTAAATTTTGCAAAAAATAATTGTTTAGTGTCGCAAATTTTAATTACGCCAGGGATTGCCTTTTCTATAGTAAATTTTGCAAAAAATAATTTTTTACTGTCTCAAATTTTAATTACGCCAGGGATTGCCTTTTCTATAGTAAATTTTGCAAAAAATAATTTAGTGTCAGAAATTTTAATTACGCCAGGGATTGCCTTTTCTATAGTAAATTTTGCAAAAAATAATTGTTTAGTGTCAGAAATTTTAATTACGCCAGGGATTGCCTTTTCTATAGTAAATTATTCAAAAAATAATTTTTTACTGTCGCAAATTTTAATTACGCCAGGGATTGCCTCTTCTATAGTAAATTATTCAAAAAATAATTTTTTACTGTCTCAAATTTTAATTACGCCAGGGATTGCCTTTTCTATAGTAAATTTTGCAAAAAATAATTTTTTACTGTCGCAAATTTTAATTACGCCAGGGATTGCCTTTTCTATAGTAAATTATTCAAAAAATCATTTTTTACTGTCTCAAATTTTAATTACTCCAGGGATTGCCTTTTCTATAGTAAATTTTGCAAAAAATAATTGTTTAGTGTCGCAAATTTTAATTACGCCAGGGATTGCCTTTTCTATAGTAAATTTTGCAAAAAATAATTGTTTAGTGTCGCAATTTATAATTACGCCAGGGATTGCCTTTTCTATAGTAAATTATTCAAAAAATAATTTTTTACTGTCGCAAATTTTAATTACGCCAGGGATTGCCTTTTCTATATTAAATTATTCAAAAAATAATTGTTTAGTGTCGCAAATTATAATTACGCCAGGGATTGCTTTTTCTATAGTAAATTTTGCAAAAAATAATTTTTTACTGTTGCAAATTTTAAATACGCCAGGGATTGCCTTTTGTATAGTAAATTATTCAAAAAATAATTTTTTACTGTCTCAAATTTTAATTACGGCAGGGATTGCCTTTTCTATAGTAAATTTTGCAAAAAATAATTGTTTAGTGTCGCAAATTATAATTACGCCAGGGATTGCCTTTTCTATAGTAAATTATTCAAAAAATAATTTTTTCTCTCACAAATTTTAAATACGCCAGGGATTGCCTTTTCTATAGTAAATTATTCAAAAAATAATTTTTTACTGTTGCAAATTTTAAATACGCCAGGGATTGCCTTTTCTATAGTAAATTATTCAAAAAATAATTTTTTACTGTCGCAAATTTTAATTACGCCAGGGATTGCCTTTTCTATAGTAAATTATTCAAAAAATAATTTTTTACTGTCTCAAATTTTAATTACTCCAGGGATTGCCTTTTCTATAGTAAATTTTGCAAAAAATAATTGTTTAGTGTCGCAAATTTTAATTACGCCAGGGATTGCCTTTTCTATAGTAAATTTTGCAAAAAATAATTTTTTACTGTCTCAAATTTTAATTACGCCAGGGATTGCCTTTTCTATAGTAAATTTTGCAAAAAATAATTTAGTGTCAGAAATTTTAATTACGCCAGGGATTGCCTTTTCTATAGTAAATTTTGCAAAAAATAATTGTTTAGTGTCAGAAATTTTAATTACGCCAGGGATTGCCTTTTCTATAGTAAATTATTCAAAAAATAATTTTTTACTGTCGCAAATTTTAATTACGCCAGGGATTGCCTCTTCTATAGTAAATTATTCAAAAAATAATTTTTTACTGTCTCAAATTTTAATTACGCCAGGGATTGCCTTTTCTATAGTAAATTTTGCAAAAAATAATTTTTTACTGTCGCAAATTTTAATTACGCCAGGGATTGCCTTTTCTATAGTAAATTATTCAAAAAATAATTTTTTACTGTCTCAAATTTTAATTACTCCAGGGATTGCCTTTTCTATAGTAAATTTTGCAAAAAATAATTGTTTAGTGTCGCAAATTTTAATTACGCCAGGGATTGCCTTTTCTATAGTAAATTTTGCAAAAAATAATTGTTTAGTGTCGCAATTTATAATTACGCCAGGGATTGCCTTTTCTATAGTAAATTATTCAAAAAATAATTTTTTACTGTCGCAAATTTTAATTACGCCAGGGATTGCCTTTTCTATATTAAATTATTCAAAAAATAATTGTTTAGTGTCGCAAATTATAATTACGCCAGGGATTGTCTTTTCTATAGTAAATTTTGCAAAAATTAATTTTTTACTGTCTCAAATTTTAAATACGCCAGGGATTGCCTTTTCTATAGTAAATTATTCAAAAAATAATTTTTTCTGTCACAAATTTTAAATACGCCAGGGATTGCCTTTTCTATAGTAAATTTTGCAAAAAATAATTGTTTAGTGTCAGAAATTTTAATTACGCCAGGGATTGCCTTTTCTATAGTAAATTATTCAAAAAATAATTTTTTACTGTCGCAAATTTTAATTACGCCAGGGATTGCCTCTTCTATAGTAAATTATTCAAAAAATAATTTTTTACTGTCTCAAATTTTAATTACGCCAGGGATTGCCTTTTCTATAGTAAATTTTGCAAAAAATAATTTTTTACTGTCGCAAATTTTAATTACGCCAGGGATTGCCTTTTCTATAGTAAATTATTCAAAAAATAATTTTTTACTGTCTCAAATTTTAATTACACCAGGGATTGCCTTTTCTATAGTAAATTTTGCAAAAAATAATTGTTTAGTGTCGCAAATTTTAATTACTCCAGGGATTGCCTTTTCTATAGTAAATTTTGCAAAAAATAATTGTTTAGTGTCGCAATTTATAATTACGCCAGGGATTGCCTTTTCTATAGTAAATTATTCAAAAAATAATTTTTTACTGTCGCAAATTTTAATTACGCCAGGGATTGCCTTTTCTATATTAAATTATTCAAAAAATAATTGTTTAGTGTCGCAAATTATAATTACGCCAGGGATTGCCTTTTCTATAGTAAATTTTGCAAAAAATAATTGTTTAGTGTCGCAAATTATAATTACGCCAGGGATTGCCTTTTCTATAGTAAATTATTCAAAAAATAATTGTTTACTGTCGCAAGTTTTAATTACGCCAGGGATTGCCTTTTCTATAGTAAATTATTCAAAAAATAATTGTTTAGTGTCGCAAATTATAATTACGCCAGGGATTGTCTTTTCTATAGTAAATTTTGCAAAAATTAATTTTTTACTGTCTCAAATTTTAAATACGCCAGGGATTGCCTTTTCTATAGTAAATTATTCAAAAAATATTTTTTTCTGTCACAAATTTTAAATACGCCAGGGATTGCCTTTTCTATAGTAAATTATTCAAAAAATAATTTTTTACTGTCGCAAATTTTAATTACGCCAGGGATTGCCTTTTCTATAGTAAATTATTCAAAATTAATTTTTTACTGTCTCAAATTTTAATTACTCCAGGGATTGCCTTTTCTATAGTAAATTATTCAAAAAATAATTTTTTACTGTCTCAAATTTTAATTACGCCAGGGATTGCCTTTTCTATAGTAAATTTTGCAATAAATAATTGTTTAGTGTCGCAAATTTTAATTACGCCACGGATTGCCTTTTCTATAGTAAATTATTCAAAAAATAATTTTTTACTGTCGCAAATTTTAATTACGCCAGGGATTGCCTTTTCTATAGTAAATTATTCAAAAAATAATTTTTTACTGTCTCAAATTTTAATTACGCCAGGGATTGCCTTTTCTATAGTAAATTATTCAAAAAATAATTTTATACTGTCGCAAATTTTAATTACGCCAGGGATTGCCTTTTCTATAGTAAATTATTCAAAAATTCATTTTTTACTGTCTCAAATTTTAATTACGCCAGGGATTGCCTTTTCTATAGTAAATTATTCCAAAAATAATTTTTTACTGTTGCAAATTTTAAATACGCCAGGGATTGCCTTTTCTATAGTAAATTATTCAAAAAATATTTTTTTCTGTCACAAATTTTAATTACGCCAGGCATTGCCTTTTCTATAGTAAATTTTGCAAAAAATAATTGTTTAGAGTCGCAAGTTATAATTACGCCAGGGATTGCCTTTTCTATAGTAAATTTTGCAAAAATTAATTTTTTACTGTCGCAAATTTTAAATACGCCAGGGATTGCCTTTTCTATAGTAAATTTTGCAAAAAATAATTGTTTAGTGTCTCAAATTTTAATTACGCCAGGGATTGCCTTTTCTATAGTAAATTATTCAAAAAATAATTTTTTCTGTCACAAATTTTAATTACGCCAGGGATTGCCTTTTCTATAGTAAATTATTCAAATATTAATTTTTTTCTGTCACAAATTTTAATTACGCCAGGGATTGCCTTTTCTATAGTAAATTATTCAAAAAATAATTTTTTACTGTCTCAAATTTTAATTACGCCAGGGATTGCCTTTTCTATAGTAAATTATTCAAAAAATAATTTTTTACTGTCTCAAATTTTAATTACGCCAGGGATTGCCTTTTCTATAGTAAATTTTGCAAAAAATAATTGTTTAGTGTCAGAAATTTTAATTACGCCAGGGATTGCCTTTTCTATAGTAAATTATTCAAAAAATAATTTTTTACTGTCGCAAATTTTAATTACGCCAGGGATTGCCTTTTCTAAAAAATTATTCAAAAAATAATTTTTTACTGTCTCAAATTTTAATTACGCCAGGGATTGCCTTTTCTATAGTAAATTTTGCAAAAAATAATTTTTTACTGTCGCAAATTTTAATTACGCCAGGGATTGCCTTTTCTATAGTAAATTATTCAAAAAATAATTTTTTACTGTCTCAAATTTTAATTACTCCAGGGATTGCCTTTTCTATAGTAAATTTTGCAAAAAATAATTGTTTAGTGTCGCAAATTTTAATTACGCCAGGGATTGCCTTTTCTATAGTAAATTTTGCAAAAAATAATTGTTTAGTGTCGCAAATTATAATTACGCCAGGGATTGCCTTTTCTATAGTAAATTATTCAAAAAATAATTTTTTACTGTCGCAAATTTTAATTCCGCCAGGGATAGCATTTTCTATAGTAAATTATTCAAAAAATAATTGATTAGTGTCGCAAATTATAATTACGCCAGGGATTGCCTTTTCTATAGTAAATTTTGCAAAAAATAATTGTTTAGTGTCGCAAATTATAATTACGCCAGGGATTGCCTTTTCTATAGTAAATTATTCAAAAAATAATTGTTTACTGTCGCAAATTTTAATTACGCCAGGGATTGCCTTTTCTATAGTAAATTATTCAAAAAATAATTGTTTAGTGTCGCAAATTATAATTACGCCAGGGATTGCCTTTTCTATAGTAAATTTTGCAAAAATTAATTTTTTACTGTCTCAAATTTTAAATACGCCAGGGATTGCCTTTTCTATAGTAAATTATTCAAAAAATAATTTTTTACTGTTGCAAATTTTAAATACGCCAGGGATTGCCTTTTCTATAGTAAATTATTCAAAAAATAATTTTTTACTGTCGCAAATTTTAATTACGCCAGGGATTGCCTTTTCTATAGTAAATTATTCAAAAAATAATTTTTTACTGTCTCAAATTTTAATTACTCCAGGGATTGCCTTTTCTATAGTAAATTTTGCAAAAAATAATTGTTTAGTGTCGCAAATTATAATTACGCCAGGGATTGCCTTTTCTATAGTAAATTATTCAAAAAATAATTTTTTCTGGCACAAATTTTAAATACGCCAGGGATTGCCTTTTCTTTAGTAAATTATTCAAAAAATAATTTTTTACTGTTGCAAATTTTAAATACGCCAGGGATTGCCTTTTCTATAGTAAATTATTCAAAAAATAATTTTTTACTGTCGCAAATTTTAATTACGCCAGGGATTGCCTTTTCTATAGTAAATTTTGCAAAAATTAATTTTTTACTGTCTCAAATTTTAATTACGCCAGGGATTGCCTTTTCTATAGTAAATTTTGCAAAAAATAATTGTTTAGTGTCGCAAATTATAATTACGCAAGGGATTGCCTTTTCTATAGTAAATTATTCAAAAAATAATTTTTTCTGTCACAAATTTTAATTACGCCAGGGATTGCCTTTTCTATAGTAAATTATTCAAAAATTAATTTTTTTCTGTCACAAATTTTAATTACGCCAGGGATTGCCTTTTCTATAGTAAATTATTCAAAAAATAATTTTTTACTGTCTCAAATTTTAATTACGCCAGGGATTGCCTTTTCTATAGTAAATTATTCAAAAAATAATTTTTTACTGTCTCAAATTTTAATTACGCCAGGGATTGCCTTTTCTATAGTAAATTTTGCAAAAAATAATTGTTTAGTGTCAGAAATTTTAATTACGCCAGGGATTGCCTTTTCTATAGTAAATTATTCAAAAAATAATTTTTTACTGTCGCAAATTTTAATTACGCCAGGGATTGCCTTTTCTATAGTAAATTATTCAAAAAATAATTTTTTACTGTCTCAAATTTTAATTACGCCAGGGATTGCCTTTTCTATAGTAAATTTTGCAAAAAATAATTTTTTACTGTCGCAAATTTTAATTACGCCAGGGATTGCCTTTTCTATAGTAAATTATTCAAAAATAATTTTTTACTGTCTCAAATTTTAATTACTCCAGGGATTGCTTTTTCTATAGTAAATTTTGCAAAAAATAATTGTTTAGTGTCGCAAATTTTAATTACGCCAGGGATTGCCTTTTCTATAGTAAATTTTGCAAAAATAATTGTTTAGTGTCGCAAATTATAATTACGCCAGGGATTGCCTTTTCTATAGTAAATTATTCAAAAATAATTTTTTACTGTCGCAAATTTTAATTACGCCCCAGGGATTGCCTTTTCTATAGTAAATTATTCAAAAAATAATTGTTTAGTGTCGCAAATTATAATTACGCCAGGGATTGCCTTTTCTATAGTAAATTTTGCAAAAAATAATTGTTTAGTGTCGCAAATTATAATTACGCCAGGGATTGCCTTTTCTATAGTAAATTATTCAAAAAATAATTGTTTACTGTCGCAAATTTTAATTACGCCAGGGATTGCCTTTTCTATAGTAAATTATTCAAAAAATAATTTTTTACTGTGTCAAATTTTAATTACGCCAGGGATTGCCTTTTCTATAGTAAATTTTGCAAAAAATAATTGTTTAGTGTCAGAAATTTTAATTACGCCAGGGATTGCCTTATCTATAGTAAATTATTCAAAAAATAATTTTTTACTGTCGCAAATTTTAATTACTCCAGGGATTGCCTTTTCTATAGTAAATTATTCAAAAAATAATTTTTTACTGTCTCAAATTTTAATTAAGCCAGGGATTGCCTTTTCTATAGTAAATTTTGCAAAAAATAATTTTTTACTGTCGCAAATTTTAATTACGCCAGGGATTGCCTTTTCTATAGTAAATTATTCAAAAAATAATTTTTTACTGTCTCAAATTTTAATTACTCCAGGGATTGCCTTTTCTATAGTAAATTTTGCAAAAAATAATTGTTTAGTGTCGCAAATTTTAATTACGCCAGGGATTGCCTTTTCTATAGTAAATTTTGCAAAAAATAATTGTTTAGTGTCGCAAATTATAATTACGCCAGGGATTGCCTTTTCTATAGTAAATTATTCAAAAAATAATTTTTTACTGTCGCAAATTTTAATTACGCCAGGGATTGCCTTTTCTATAGTAAATTATTCAAAAAATAATTGTTTAGTGTCGCAAATTATAATTACGCCAGGGATTGCCTTTTCTATAGTAAATTATTCAAAAAATAATTGTTTACTGTCGCAAATTTTAATTACGCCAGGGATTGCCTTTTCGATAGTAAATTATTCAAAAAATAATTGTTTAGTGTCGCAAATTATAATTACGCCAGGGATTGCCTTTTCTATAGTAAATTTTGCAAAAATTAATTTTTTACTGTCTCAAATATTAAATACGCCATGGATTGCCTTTTCTATAGTAAATTATTCAAAAAATAATTTTTTACTGTTGCAAATTTTACATACGCCAGGGATTGCCTTTTCTATAGTAAATTATTCAAAAAATAATTTTTTACTGTCGCAAATTTTAATTACGCCAGGGATTGCCTTTTCTATAGTAAATTATTCAAAAAACAATTTTTTACTGTCTCAAATTTTAATTACTCCAGGGATTGCCTTTTCTATAGTAAATTTTGCAAAAAATAATTGTTTAGTGTCGCAAATTATAATTGCGCCAGGGATTGCCTTTTCTATAGTAAATTATTCAGAAAATAATTTTTTCTGTCACAAATTTTAATTACGCCAGGGATTGCCTTTTCTATAGTAAATTATTCAAAAATTATTTTTTTTCTGTCACAAATTTTAATTACGCCAGGGATTGCCTTTTCTATAGTAAATTATTCAAAAAATAATTTTTTACTGTCTCAAATTTTAATTACGCCAGGGATTGCCTTTTCTATAGTAAATTATTCAAAAAATAATTTTTTACTGTCTCAAATTTTAATTACGCCAGGGATTGCCTTTTCTATAGTAAATTTTGCAAAAAATAATTGTTTAGTGTCAGAAATTTTAATTACGCCAGGGATTGCCTTTTCTATAGTAAATTATTCAAAAAATAATTTTTTACTGTCGCAAATTTTAATTACGCCAGGGATTGCCTTTTCTATAGTAAATTATTCAAAAAATAATTTTTTCTGTCACAAATTTTAAATACGCCAGGGATTGCCTTTTCTATAGTAAATTATTCAAAAAATAATTTTTTACTGTTGCAAATTTTAAATACGCCAGGGATTGCCTTTTCTATAGTAAATTATTCAAAAAATAATTTTTTACTGTCTCAAATTTTAATTACGCCAGGGATTGCCTTTTCTATAGTAAATTTTGCAAAAAATAATTGTTTAGTGTCAGAAATTTTAATTACGCCAGGGATTGCCTTTTCTATAGTAAATTATTCAAAAAATAATTTTTTACTGTCGCAAATTTTAATTACGCCAGGGATTGCCTTTTCTATAGTAAATTATTCAAAAAATAATTTTTTCTGTCACAAATTTTAAATACGCCAGGGATTGCCTTTTCTATAGTAAATTATTCAAAAAATAATTTTTTACTGTTGCAAATTTTAAATACGCCAGGGATTGCCTTTTCTATAGTAAATTATTCAAAAAATATTTTTTTCTGTCACAAATTTTCAATACGCCAGGGATTGCCTTTTCTATAGTAAATTATTCAAAAAATAATTTTTTACTGTTGCAAATTTTAAATACGCCAGGGATTGCCTTTTCTATAGTAAATTATTCAAAAAATAATTTTTTACTGTCTCAAATTTTAATTACGCCAGGGATTGCCTTTTCTATAGTAAATTTTGCAAAAAATAATTATTTAGTGTCAGAAATTTTAATTACGCCAGGGATTGCCTTTTCTATAGTAAATTATTCAAAAAATAATTTTTTACTGTCGCAAATTTTAATTACGCCAGGGATTGCCTTTTCTAGAGTAAATTATTCAAAAAATAATTTTTTACTGTCTCAAATTTTAATTACGCCAGGGATTGCCTTTTCTATAGTAAATTTTGCAAAAAATAATTTTTTACTGTCGCAAATTTTAATTACGCCAGGGATTGCCTTTTCTATAGTAAATTATTCAAAAAATAATTTTTTACTGTCTCAAATTTTAATTACTCCAAGGATTGCCTTTTCTATAGTAAATTTTGCAAAAAATAATTGTTTAGTGTCGCAAATTTTAATTACGCCAAGGATTGCCTTTTCTATAGTAAATTTTGCAAAAAATAATTGTTTAGTGTCGCAAATTATAATTACGCCAGGGATTGCCTTTTCTATAGTAAATTATTCAAAAAATAATTTTTTCTGTCACAAATTTTAATTAAGCCAGGGATTCCCTTTTCTATAGTAAATTATTCAAAAATTAATTTTATTTCTGTCACAAATTTTAATTAGGCCAGGGATTGCCTTTTCTATAGTAAATTATTCAAAAAATAATTTTTTACTGTCTCAAATTTTAATTACGCCAGGGATTGCCTTTTCTATAGTAAATTATTCAAAAAATAATTTTTTCTGTCACAAATTTTAATTACGCCAGGGATTCCCTTTTCTATAGTAAATTATTCAAAAATTAATTTTTTTCTGTCACAAATTTTAATTAGGCCAGGGATTGCCTTTTCTATAGTAAATTATTCAAAAAATAATTTTTTACTGTCTCAAATTTTAATTACGCCAGGGATTGCCTTTTCTATAGTAAATTATTCAAAAAATAATTTTTTACTGTCTCAAATTTTAATTACGCCAGGGATTGCCTTTTCTATAGTAAATTTTGCAAAAAATAATTGTTTAGTGTCAGAAATTTTAATTACGCCAGGGATTGCCTTTTCTATAGTAAATTATTCAAAAAATAATTTTTTCTGTCACAAATTTTAATTTCGCCAGGGATTGCCTTTTCTATAGTAAATTATTCAAAAAATAATTTTTTACTGTCTCAAATTTTAATTACGCCAGGGATTGCCTTTTCTATAGTAAATTATTCAAAAAATAATTTTTTCTGTCACAAATTTTAATTTCGCCAGGGATTGCCTTTTCTATAGTAAATTATTCAAAAAATAATTTTTTACTGTCTCAAATTTTAATTACGCCAGGGATTGCCTTTTCTATAGTAAATTTTGCAAAAAATAATTTTTTACTGTCGCAAATTTTAATTACGCCAGGGATTGCCTTTTCTATAGTAAATTTTGCAAAAAATAATTGTTTAGTGTCGCAAATTATAATTACGCCAGGGATTGCCTTTTCTATAGTAAATTATTCAAAAAATAATTTTTTACTGTCGCAAATTTTAATTACGCCAGGGATAGCATTTTCTATAGTAAATTATTCAAAAAATAATTGATTAGTGTCGCAAATTATAATTACGTCAGGGATTGCCTTTTCTATAGTAAATTTTGCAAAAAATAATTGTTTAGTGTCGCAAATTATAATTACGCCAGGGATTGCCTTTTCTATAGTAAATTATTCAAAAAATAATTGTTTACTGTCGCAAATTTTAATTACGCCAGGGATTGCCTTTTCTATAGTAAATTATTCAAAAAATAATTGTTTAGTGTCGCAAATTATAATTACGCCAGGGATTGCCTTTTCTATAGTAAATTTTGCAAAAATTAATTTTTTACTGTCTCAAATTTTAAATACGCCAGGGATTGCCTTTTCTATAGTAAATTATTCAAAAAATAATTTTTTACTGTTGCAAATTTTAAATACGCCAGGGATTGCCTTTTCTATAGTAAATTATTCAAAAAATAATTTTTTACTGTCGCAAATTTTAATTACGCCAGGGATTGCCTTTTCTATAGTAAATTATTCAAAAAATAATTTTTTACTGTCTCAAATTTTAATTACTCCAGGGATTGCCTTTTCTATAGTAAATTTTGCAAAAAATAATTGTTTAGTGTCGCAAATTATAATTACGCCAGGGATTGCCTTTTCTATAGTAAATTATTCAAAAAATAATTTTTTCTGTCACAAATTTTAAATACGACAGGGATTGCCTTTTCTTTAGTAAATTATTCAAAAAATAATTTTTTACTGTTGCAAATTTTAAATACGCCAGGGATTGCCTTTTCTATAGTAAATTATTCAAAAAATAATTTTTTACTGTCGCAAATTTTAATTACGCCAGGGATTGCCTTTTCTATAGTAAATTTTGCAAAAATTAATTTTTTACTGTCTCAAATTTTAATTACGCCAGGGATTGCCTTTTCTATAGTAAATTTTGCAAAAAATAATTGTTTAGTGTCGCAAATTATAATTACGCAAGGGATTGCCTTTTCTATAGTAAATTATTCAAAAAATAATTTTTTCTGTCACAAATTTTAATTACGCCAGGGATTGCCTTTTCTATAGTAAATTATTCAAAAATTAATTTTTTTCTGTCACAAATTTTAATTACGCCAGGGATTGCCTTTTCTATAGTAAATTATTCAAAAAATAATTTTTTACTGTCTCAAATTTTAATTACGCCAGGGATTGCCTTTTCTATAGTAAATTATTCAAAAAATAATTTTTTACTGTCTCAAATTTTAATTACGCCAGGGATTGCCTTTTCTATAGTAAATTTTGCAAAAAATAATTGTTTAGTGTCAGAAATTTTAATTACGCCAGGGATTGAATTTTCTATAGTAAATTATTCAAAAAATAATTTTTTACTGTCGCAAATTTTAATTACGCCAGGGATTGCCTTTTCTGTAGTAAATTATTCAAAAAATAATTTTTTACTGTCTCAAATTTTAATTACGCCAGCGATTGCCTTTTCTATAGTAAATTTTGCAAAAAATAATTTTTTACTGTCGCAAATTTTAATTACGCCAGGGATTGCCTTTTCTATAGTAAATTATTCAAAAAATAATTTTTTACTGTCTCAAAATTTAATTACTCCAGGGATTGCCTTTTCTATAGTAAATTTTGCAAAAAATAATTGTTTAGTGTCGCAAATTTTAATTACGCCAGGGATTGCCTTTTCTATAGTAAATTTTGCAAAAAATAATTGTTTAGTGTCGCAAATTATAATTACGCCAGGGATTGCCTTTTCTATAGTAAATTATTCAAAAAATAATTTTTTACTGTCGCAAATTTTAATTACGCCAGGGATTGCCTTTTCTATAGTAAATTATTCAAAAAATAATTGTTTAGTGTCGCAAATTATAATTACGCCAGGGATTGCCTTTTCTATAGTAAATTTTGCAAAAAATAATTGTTTAGTGTCGCAAATTATAATTACGCCAGGGACTGCCTTTTCTATAGTAAATTATTCAAAAAATAACTGTTTACTGTCGCAGATTTTAATTACGCCAGGGATTGCCTTTTCTATAGTAAATTATTCAAAAAATAATTTTTTACTGTGTCAAATTTTAATTACGCCAGGGATTGCCTTTTCTATAGTAAATTTTGCAAAAAATAATTGTTTAGTGTCAGAAATTTTAATTACGCCAGGGATTGCCTTATCTATAGTAAATTATTCAAAAAATAATTTTTTACTGTCGCAAATTTTAATTACTCCAGGGATTGCCTTTTCTATAGTAAATTATTCAAAAAATAATTTTTTACTGTCTCAAATTTTAATTAAGCCAGGGATTGCCTTTTCTATAGTAAATTTTGCAAAAAATAATTTTTTACTGTCGCAAATTTTAATTACGCCAGGGATTGCCTTTTCTATAGTAAATTATTCAAAAAATAATTTTTTACTGTCTCAAATTTTAATTACTCCAGGGATTGCCTTTTCTATAGTAAATTTTGAAAAAAATAATTGTTTAGTGTCGCAAATTTTAATTACGCCAGGGATTGCCTTTTCTATAGTAAATTTTGCAAAAAATAATTGTTTAGTGTCGCAAATTATAATTACGCCAGGGATTGCCTTTTCTATAGTAAATTATTCAAAAAATAATTTTTTACTGTCGCAAATTTTAATTACGCCAGGGATTGCCTTTTCTATAGTAAATTATTCAAAAAATAATTGTTTAGTGTCGCAAATTATAATTACGCCAGGGATTGCCTTTTCTATAGTAAATTATTCAAAAAATAATTGTTTACTGTCGCAAATTTTAATTACGCCAGGGATTGCCTTTTCGATAGTAAATTATTCAAAAAATAATTGTTTAGTGTCGCAAATTATAATTACGCCAGGGATTGCCTTTTCTATAGTAAATTTTGCAAAAATTAATTTTTTACTGTCTCAAATTTTAAATACGCCAGGGATTGCCTTTTCTATAGTAAATTATTCAAAAAATAATTTTTTACTGTTGCAAATTTTAAATACGCCAGGGATTGCCTTTTCTATAGTAAATTATTCAAAAAATAATTTTTTACTGTCGCAAATTTTAATTACGCCAGGGATTGCCTTTTCTATAGTAAATTATTCAAAAAATAATTTTTTACTGTCTCAAATTTTAATAACTCCAGGGATTGCCTTTTCTATAGTAAATTTTGCAAAAAATAATTGTTTAGTGTCGCAAATTATAATTGCGCCACGGATTGCCTTTTCTATAGTAAATTATTCAGAAAATAATTTTTTCTGTCACATATTTTAATTACGCCAGGGATTGCCTTTTCTATAGTAAATTATTCAAAAATTAATTTTTTTCTGTCACAAATTTTAATTACGCCAGGGATTGCCTTTTCTATAGTAAATTATTCAAAAAATAATTTTTTACTGTCTCAAATTTTAATTACGCCAGGGATTGCCTTTTCTATAGTAAATTATTCAAAAAATAATTTTTTACTGTCACACATTTTAATTACGCCAGGGATTGCCTTTTCTATAGTAAATTTTGCAAAAAATAATTGTTTAGTGTCAGAAATTTTAATTACGCCAGGGATTGCCTTTTCTATAGTAAATTATTCAAAAAATAATTTTTTACTGTCGCAAATTTTAATTACGCCAGGGATTGCCTTTTCTATAGTAAATTATTCAAAAAATAATTTTTTCTGTCACAAATTTTAAATACGCCAGGGATTGCCTTTTCTATAGTAAATTATTCAAAAAATAATTTTTTACTGTTGCAAATTTTAAATACGCCAGGGATTGCCTTTTCTATAGTAAATTATTCAAAAAATAATTTTTTACTTTCTCAAATTTTAATTACGCCAGGGATTGCCTTTTCTATAGTAAATTTTGCAAAAAATAATTGTTTAGTGTCAGAAATTTTAATTACGCCAGGGATTGCCTTTTCTATAGTAAATTATTCAAAAAATAATTTTTTACTGTCGCAAATTTTAATTACGCCAGAGATTGCCTTTTCTATAGTAAATTATTCAAAAAATAATTTTTTCTGTCACAAATTTTAAATACGCCAGGGATTGCCTTTTCTATAGTAAATTATTCAAAAAATAATTTTTTACTGTTGCAAATTTTAAATACGCCAGGGATTGCCTTTTCTATAGTAAATTATTCAAAAAATATTTTTTTCTGTCACAAATTTTCAATACGCCAGGGATTGCCTTTTCTATAGTAAATTATTCAAAAAATAATTTTTTACTGTTGCAAATTTTAAATACGCCAGGGATTGCCTTTTCTATAGTAAATTATTCAAAAAATAATTTTTTACTGTCTCAAATTTTAATTACGCCAGGGATTGCCTTTTCTATAGTAAATTTTGCAAAAAATAATTATTTAGTGTCAGAAATTTTAATTACGCCAGGGATTGCCTTTTCTATAGTAAATTATTCAAAAAATAATTTTTTACTGTCGCAAATTTTAATTACGCCAGGGATTGCCTTTTCTAGAGTAAATTATTCAAAAAATAATTTTTTACTGTCTCAAATTTTAATTACGCCAGGGATTGCCTTTTCTATAGTAAATTTTGCAAAAAATAATTTTTTACTGTCGCAAATTTTAATTACGCCAGGGATTGCCTTTTCTATAGTAAATTATTCAAAAAATAATTTTTTTACTGTCTCAAATTTTAATTACTCCAGGGATTGCCTTTTCTATAGTAAATTTTGCAAAAAATAATTGTTTAGTGTCGCAAATTTTAATTACGCCAGGGATTGCCTTTTCTATAGTAAATTTTGCAAAAAATAATTGTTTAGTGTCGCAAATTATAATTACGCCAGGGATTGCCTTTTCTATAGTAAATTATTCAAAAAATAATTTTTTCTGTCACAAATTTTAATTACGCCAGGGATTCCCTTTTCTATAGTAAATTATTCAAAAAATAATTTTTTTCTGTCACAAATTTTAATTAGGCCAGGGATTGCCTTTTCTATAGTAAATTATTCAAAAAATAATTTTTTACTGTCTCAAATTTTAATTACGCCAGGGATTGCCTTTTCTATAGTAAATTATTCAAAAAATAATTTTTTCTGTCACAAATTTTAATTACGCCAGGGATTCCCTTTTCTATAGTAAATTATTCAAAAATTAATTTTTTTCTGTCACAAATTTTAATTAGGCCAGGGATTGCCTTTTCTATAGTAAATTATTCAAAAAATAATTTTTTACTGTCTCAAATTTTAATTACGCCAGGGATTGCCTTTTCTATAGTAAATTATTCAAAAAATAATTTTTTACTGTCTCAAATTTTAATTACGCCAGGGATTGCCTTTTCTATAGTAAATTTTGCAAAAAATAATTGTTTAGTGTCAGAAATTTTAATTACGCCAGTGATTGCCTTTTCCATAGTAAATTATTCAAAAAATAATTTTTTCTGTCACAAATTTTAATTTCGCCAGGGATTGCCTTTTCTATAGTAAATTATTCAAAAAATAATTTTTTACTGTCTCAAATTTTAATTACGCCAGGGATTGCCTTTTCTATAGTAAATTTTGCAAAAAATAATTTTTTACTGTCGCAAATTTTAATTACGCCAGGGCTTGCCTTTTCTATAGTAAATTATTCAAAAAATAATTTTCTACTGTCTCAAATTTTAATTACTCCATGGATTGCCTTTTCTATAGTAAATTTTGCAAAAAATAATTGTTTAGTGTCGCAAATTTTAATTACGCCAGGGATTGCCTTTTCTATAGTAAATTTTGCAAAAAATAATTGTTTAGTGTCGCAAATTATAATTACGCCAGGGATTGCCTTTTCTATAGTAAATTATTCAAAAAATAATTTTTTACTGTCGCAAATTTTAATTACGCCAGGGATTGCCTTTTATATAGTAAATTATTCAAAAAATAATTGTTTAGTGTCGCAAATTATAATTACGCCAGGGATTGCCTTTTCTATAGTAAATTATTCAAAAAATAATTGTTTACTGTCGCAAATTTTAATTACGCCAGGGATTGCCTTTTCTATAGTAAATTATTCAAAAAATAATTGTTTAGTGTCGCAAATTATAATTACGCCAGGGATTCCCTTTTCTATAGTAAATTTTGCAAAAATTAATTTTTTACTGTCTCAAATTTTAAATACGCCAGGGATTGCCTTTTCTATAGTAAATTATTCAAAAAATAATTTTTTACTGTTGCAAATTTTAAATACGCCAGGGATTGCCTTTTCTATAGTAAATTATTCAAAAAATAATTTTTTACTGTCGCAAATTTTAATTACGCCAGGGATTGCCTTTTCTATAGTAAATTATTCAAAAAATAATTTTTTACTGTCTCAAATTTTAATTACTCCAGGGATTGCCTTTTCTATAGTAAATTTTGCAGAAAATAATTGTTTAGTGTCGCAAATTATAATTACGCCAGGAATTGCCTTTTCTATCGTAAATTATTCAAAAAATAATTTTTTCTGTCACAAATTTTAATTACGCCAGGGATTGCCTTTTCTATAGTAAATTATTCAAAAAATAATTTTTTACTGTCTCAAATTTTAATTTCGCCAGGGATTGCCTTTTCTATAGTAAATTATTCAAAAAATAATTTTTCACTGTCTCAAATTTTAATTACGCCAGGGATTGCCTTTTCTATAGTAAATTTTGCAAAAAATAATTGTTTAGTGTCAGAAATTTTAATTACGCCAGGGATTGCCTTTTCTATAGTAAATTATTCAAAAAATAATTTTTTACTGTCGCAAATTTTAATTACGCTAGGGATTGCCCTTTTTCTATAGTAAATTATTCAAAAAATAATTTTTTCTGTCACAAATTTTAAATACGCCAGGGATTGCCTTTTCTATAGTAAATTATTAAAAATAATTTTTTACTGTTGCAAATTTTAAATACGCCAGGGATTGCCTTTTCTATAGTAAATTATTCAAAAAATAATTTTTTACTGTCTCGAATTTTATTTACGCCAGGGATTGCCTTTTTCTATAGTAAATTTTGCAAAAAATAATTGTTTAGTGTCAGAAATTTTAATTACGCCAGGGATTGCCTTTTCTATAGTAAATTATTCAAAAAATAATTTTTTACTGTCGCAAATTTTAATTACGCCAGGGATTGCCTTTTCTATAGTAAATTATTCAAAAAATAATTTTTTCTGTCACAAATTTTAAATACGCCAGGGATTGCCTTTTCTATAGTAAATTATTCAAAAAATAATTTTTTACTGTTGCAAATTTTAATTACGCCAGAGATTGCCTTTTCTATAGTAAATTATTCAAAAAATAATTGTTTAGTGTCGCAAATTATAATTACGCCAGGGATTGCCTTTTCTATAGTAAATTATTCAAAAAATAGTTGTTTACTGTCGCAAATTTTAATTACGCCAGGGATTGCCTTTTCTATAGTAAATTTTGCAAAAAATAATTGTTTAGTGTCAGAAATTTTAATTACGCCAGGGATTGCCTTTTCTATAGTAAATTATTCAAAAAATAATTTTTTACTGTCGCAAATTTTAATTACGCCAGGGATTGCCTTTTCTATAGTAAATTATTCAAAAAATAATTTTTTCTGTCACAAATTTTAAATACGCCAGGGATTGCCTTTTCTATAGTAAATTATTCAAAAAATAATTTTTTACTGTTGCAAATTTTAAATACGCCAGGGATTTCCTTTTCTATAGTAAATTATTCAAAAAATAATTTTTTCTGTCACAAATTGTAAATACGCCAGGGATTGCCTTTTCTATAGTAAATTATTCAAAAAATAATTTTTTACTGTTGCAAATTTTAAATACGCCAGGGATTGCCCTTTTCTATAGTAAATTATTCAAAAAATAATTTTTTACTGTCGCAAATTTTAATTACGCCAGGGATTGCCTTTTCTATAGTAAAGTTTGCAAAAATTAATTTTTTACTGTCTCAAATTTTAATTACGCCTGGGATTGCCTTTTCTATAGTAAATTTTGCAAAGAATAATTGTTTAGTGTCGCAAATTATAATTACGCCAGGGATTGCCTTTTCTATAGTAAATTATTCAAAAAATAATTTTTTCTGTCACAAATTTTAATTACGCCAGGGATTCCCTTTTCTATAGTAAATTATTCAAAAATTAATTTTTTTCTGTCACAAATTTTAATTACGCCAGGGATTGCCTTTTCTATAGTAAATTATTCAAAAAATAATTTTTTACTGTCTCAAATTTTAATTACGCCAGGGATTGCCTTTTCTATAGTAAATTATTCAAAAAATAATTTTTTACTGTCTCAAATTTTTAATTACGCCAGGGATTGCCTTTTCTATAGTAAATTTTGCAAAAAATAATTGTTTAGTGTCAGAAATTTTAATTACGCCAGGGATTAAATTTTCTATAGTAAATTATTCAAAAAATAATTTTTTACTGTCGCAAATTTTAATTACGCCAGGGATTGCCTTTTCTATAGTAAATTATTCTAAAATATTTTTTTCTGTCACAAATTTTAAATACGCCAGGGATTGCCTTTTCTATAGTAAATTATTCAAAAAATAATTTTTTTACTGTCGCAAATTTTAATTACGCCAGAGATTGCCTTTTCTATAGTAAATTATTCAAAAAATAATTGTTTAGTGTCGCAAATTATAATTACGCCAGGGATTGCCTTTTCTATAGTAAATTATTCAAAAAATAGTTGTTTACTGT
>CAWVNZ010001390.1:0-12000 GCA_963930735.1 Dioctria linearis
TAATTAGATTTATCAAATTTATTTCAAAACCGAGTTTTGACCATTGAATATATTCTGGTGATTTTTAGCATTACATTTAGGAAATCGCAATGTCGGTATATATGGTGTGTCCAAAATAAGGTAAGGATAATCAATCTACAACAATAAGTCAAACAAATTCCACAAAATATTAAAACTTGAACCGCAATCAAAAGATGAAAGCTCAACAATTGATTAATTGGTAATCTAAATATTGAATCTAAAGGGCATTCCTAAGTTCATATTAAATAGGTTTCGGCGGGGTTATGGGCCTCCCGCGTAAAACACAACCATCTAAACAAGGCTTCTGTCGCCAATCCCAACTTAACTAACACTTAACTTATCAAAATATATAGCAACACACCCTTGAAATCTTTCAACAATGTTTGGCTCTGTTGTTTTAACCTTTTGTGCAGTATTTCTTCTAAATTCGAAATTGGATAAGAGAGGGAAAGATTCCTTTCAGCAGTTTGCCTTTATGGAGATATAAATGGAAGTTAATTATATTTGCTTTTAATCAAATCCATATATGTAGTAATTCAAGTGTTTTCCATGTCTCTTTGTATTTAGCAAAATAATACAAAGCCAATGGAAGAATTTTTTTTCGATAAGAATTTCTAATATTTTTATGATAGGAAGTGATGGTAAGAAATTTGAAAAACCATAGCAGATTTTTCTACTTCTTACTTTTTTAATTTTTTTATTTTATTAATTTATTTGTCTACAGAAATATTATATTTTCTTTCTCTACCAATAGTAAAGTATTAGCCAATAAGTGAAAGAATTTCGTATGTAACGAACGAATTAAAAAAATGTTACCGTAGATATTCAAAATTGGTGCAGTTAGGCAAGACCAGCCTTGAGAAAGCGACTACTCGGCCATGCACTGGGTACCTGGCTTCACGGATATCCCGGGTAACGATATGGTGAATGAGTTGGCCAAAAAGGGCTCTGAAATGGATAGATCCGCAGTAATAGCTTACGTGAGGATCCCGATAGGAATCTGAAAAAAAGAGATCGTCAGGGTCACCTATCAACGATCGAGCCTCCTGTACATCAACAAGGAAACCTGCCGCATCGCAAGACAAATGTGGGCTGCATATGACAGGAAGAGGACAAGAGAACGCCTAATGGCAGCAGAACATATACCAGATATGTAGTAATAAACAATGCTAGAAGAGTGGGTATAGCGGCAAACGATTGTCGCAGGAGCTGTAAGGTTTCGCAGGAAATCGAATCAGTCCAAAGCGTACTTAAAAGGTAGGATATTTGATGGGTACTTCTCTTCTAGTCTGCAGGAGCTGCAAAAAAAGAGGGCAGATGCTTTCTGAGTTTCCTAAGGGAACTAGGATAAATATAGGCTAGTGTGATTTTTAAAAATTCACCCATGAGGACAAGGGGAACAATGGGCCCGATGGTTGTCTCGGTAACGGACGCTAGTTACTTCTAGCGGCACCCCTCCTACCTAAGCTAACATAACCTACAACAGGGGCGAATCCAGTTAGTGGGCGCGGGGGCACCCCCCCTGAAGAGAATTAAAAATCAAAATACAGTAAATCTTCTGAAAATTTGCTAACAAAATGTTTCACTGCGCAGTAAATCTATTCTACTGTACCCTTTGTCAAAACCAAAACAATATCTGGAGGCGTTCCCTTTGATAAGTTTAAGAAGACAGCCCTTATGGCTAGCGCCTTGGCCTTCGCTCCTATTTAGCTCATGACTGTTGAAGCCTATAGATAAAACAGGAAGTGTTGATACCTGTAAAATTCGTGTTCATGAGCGTGGCTTTTCTCGGGTAAAATTTATGGAAGGTTTGTGCAATAGTTTCGCCTGATTACTAGGCCATCAAACGTTAAATAAAATCAAAATATAACTGCTGATTGGGAAATTCTCAATCAGTATCTTAGAGAAATTGATTGGTCGGTCTGTTTTGTTTCAAATGATGTTAATGAATGCACATTATAACTTAGTAACATTGTAAGTCTTGGCAAGCGTGAATTTATTCCGTATTCCTACAGCACATCTCAACAACAGTAAAATTGCTCTTGGTTTAACGATAAGTGCAAGCAATCAATAAAAGCGAAAGATGGAGAATAAAAGAATTTTAAGAAATTTTATTTTTAACTATTCTCAATTAAATCATAAATACAAGAGGTAACAGCAACCGCCTACCACGGGGTTTGAAACTGAGACCTTCCGCTTTGCGGGCGACTGCTCTTAACTCTGGGATATCTGTCTCGTTAGCTCAGAGGTAAGAGCAGTCACCCGGAAAGCGAATGGTCCCGGTTTCAAACCCCGGACGAGGAGGATCGTAAGAAATAAATCTGTTAAAAATTGCTCTCGAAAAGTTCTAAATTATTTTCCTCAAAAAACTTCTTCATTCTCTTGTGTCGCAATTACGTGTCGCACTACGTTTTTTTTTTCAACCTCACCATGTCTGTTTAAAAAACTAAAACGTACTTTTAGCATAGCTTGAAATTGCATTCGAAGTTTTTGTCCATTTAACAATCACCTTCACTTCAAGAATAGCAATTTGTCCTTTTGCACATAATACGTACATGATGTACGTATTTGAAAACGTACCTATAGAAAAGAAAGCTCTGCTTACTATTTTAAATTCCCTTTCTCCTTTGAAAAAATAAAAACTATTTCTCTCCTTAAATAACATCTATAGACGCAGCTCTTCTGCAGTAATTTTCTTCATCTCTGCCGGGGCAAGGGCAAATGTTCTATGTACGTGTCCCAAAGCAGATCTGAGTTGAATTTCAATTATTCGAGGTAGATATGAATAGCATCTCATGACCCAATTCATTCTGGAACTGATGACATACTTTTCTTCGAGGGATTCTATAGAAATTTGAAAGAAGAGCGTGTGGACATTTAGATGAAATGTTTTTATACTCTTCTGTACTATGAATGTTACTAAAAGTGTACTACAAGTTACAGGGTATAACGAGTGCTCTTCTCGTATAGGTTTGTAAATGCCACTTTTCGTGGTGCTGATATATATGTGTACTTTGTTTGTTTTGTAAGAAGTCTTCGCTTGTTCATCACATTTGCACATCCCATCTGTTTTATGATATTAGAAAAATATTTAAGTTTGTAAATTGACGTAAATAAAATTGAAATTCAGGGAATAAAATAAAAACGAGTTTTCAAACAAAACTGAGGCCAAGCCGCATCAAAAAGTAGAAAATAAACTTTTCTTCACACACAGAGGTGGACTCAGATTTTTTTGATTGGGACATTTCTCTTGAATATTCTTTCTCTTCATGAATCAAATCACTTATTACCTCTGATTGATCATACTGAAATATATCGGTGATTGTCAGCGAATAAAATCTGAGTCCACCTCTGTGTGTGAAGAAAAGTTTATTTTCTACTTTTTCATGCGGCTTGGCCTCAATTCTTACTTATTTTATTTTCTGCCTTTTTCACGTTAACTAAATAGTTATTACGTGCTGCATGGAGATATTTTAAAACAATTTTTAAGTCATGTTTGGTGCCGATCCGAAAACAACAATTTTTCGAGTATCTGCAGTATCGTTGAAGTACTGCAACGGTTTTCTGAAATTCAAATTATGTTTTAAACAGCGCTTTTTAGCTGATTTAACTTGATTTTCCATGTTTTCTACAGACTTTTCCTATTATGTACTATGATTTTTTTTTAAAAATTTACATGAATTTTCCTCGACTTTTCATGCAAGTTTTCATGATTGTCGAAGAGAAAGTATTGATGCCAGTAGGACGGAAAAAAATGATTCCGCATAGCTTATAAAACTTTCTTGTCGGAAAATTTTCCGGAAAAGTCGGAAATTTTCGGAAAATTTTCCAGAAAAATTGGAAAATTCTGCATTTTTTCTGAAACAGATCTATCACTAATCATATCGATGAAAATTTGTCCGATGATTTTTCCGCTTTTCCGAATTTTTCACGAAGTTTTCCGGTTCAAATTTTAATAGATTCAATTGTCACGCGACATGAACGTGTGTGCCAAATTTCAGCTCGCTGTGATGACGAAAAGTGGGTCTACGAGAGTGTCGAAAATATACAGACAGACAAATTCGTGTACGAGTTAAAGGGAATGGCCTCAAAAAATATGAGGCATCGAACATGAAAAAGAAGTAGGCATATAAAATATTTGGTCTGCAGTTACTGCAAAATACCCCGAAAATATAGTAAAAAGTGGCTAAAGTTACCAGAGACCTGCAGTAAATCTACGGGGCAATATTAAAGGATTACAATAAATTTGAAGCCTAATGAATATTTTATAAATCCATTCTGAAGGTTTTAGTTTTAGAAAGATTTTGTTTTGTATTTCAATAGCAACTCTACGAAAAAGTTAAATTTACTCTGTTAGTTCCATGGTGTAGTGCATTCGTACCAGATTCATTCAGAAAGTTTTGCGAGTGTGGTATTGATATTAGAGCTGATCATTTTAATTCAGTAATTTCACTTGTTATATGATCGTTCTAAAAATTTAGAACTATTTTGCCATTTATTCTAGCGTTGACGCTTGTTTAGAAAACACGTTTTGTGTATATAGTAAAAAATTAATTCCTTCCAACAGTGCAACTATGTTTACCACCAATTTTATGTACTATTACATTGCTTTAGGGAACGAAAGAGTTCAATATTTAAAACAATTTACACTATTTCAAGGGCATAATATTTGCCTTCATCTGAAGGGTACTGAGAGTAACATCAAAAAGGGGTAAATTTATACTGAATGTACACAGTAAACAATTTTTACTACTCATAGGGTATACAATTGAAATAAATTACATAACTATTGGTAAATTTACGTATTGTGTACTTTACATACGGAATTGAAGAATTCATAAATAATGTAAAATTACATTAAACTTATGTAACAGTTCCACAGCATGATGTAAATTTACATATCGCATTTTACATCGGAAATTCAAAAATGCATAAACAATGTAAAATTACATACAGTTCAAAATTGCTTTACATAAGGTTATGCAGTGCGCATAAAGTTGTGTAAATTTCCGCTACCCTTGTTGGCAATTTGTTGCCTATTATAAAGGGTGTTCAAAATTGAGATATCATTTTAATTTTACTAAAAAAAGACTTTTTTTTTAAATATTAAATATATTTTTAATTTAATTTATTACAAATGAGTTCCGGTTAATAATGAAAAATTATGTCGGTCAAGTGGCACCCCCTACTGGCTCGGCAGGCTCCCAATCTTTTACCAAAATTCGTAATCACGTTGTTCAACAAACTGTTGTCAATGGTTGAAATCTGCTCGATAATGTTGTTTTTACGCTCTTGAATTGTTGTGGGATTATTGCTGCACACTTTCGATTTCAAAAAACCCCATAAAAAATAATCCGTCGGTGTCAAATCGCACGATCTTGGTGGCCAATTCAATCCTCCTCTACGAGAAATAATGCGATCTTCGAACTTTTCCTTCAAAATATCCATTGTTTCTCTTGCTGTGTGGCAAGTGGCACCGTCCTGTTGAAACCACATATTGTCTACGTCCAAATCATCAATTTCCAGCCACAAAAAGCTTCGGCATCTCCCTGTAGCGATTTCCATTGAGCGTAATCGCAATTTTCATTTGCGTTTTCAAAAAAATATGGTCCGATGATTCCTCCTGACCACAAACCACACCAAACCGTAACTTTTTGTGGATGTAATGGTTGCTCTAAGATAACACTTGGATTCTCTTTACCCCAAATGCGGCAATTCTGTTTATTGACGTAGCAATTGAGCTGGAAATGAGCTTCGTCGGTGAAGATTATTTTGTTAAAACAATTCTCATTTTCTTCTTGTTTTTCGATTGCCCAAGAAATAATAACAAAAACACGTTGCTCATTCGTGTAACGTTCCATATTAACTAACCGGAATGTATTTAGAATATACCTGAAGAAACATCGTATAAAAATTCCTGGTAGAAAAAAAACGGCTGCAAAATCAAAATGATACCTCAATTTTGAACACCCGTTAGTTGCTGAATTTTCAATAGATATTTTTTACGGTGTAGGAAGTAGGTTGTAGGTTGTTGTAGTAATTTTACTAGATATGTAAACAGCTGATTGAAATTTACACATTTTAGATGAAATATTTTACTATACGATCGTAAAAGTACGCAAAAGTTGTAATAGATGTAAATAGTTGTACGTAAAATTACATAAAGACGTAATTCATACACATATTTGTATGTATTTAGAGCTGAACTCGCTTACACCTATTTTATTAATTTTATGCTTTGCGTATCTAGTAATGAGCAAATTTGTAAATTTACCAAAAGATTTATAAAAGCATCACATGAAAGTTATATAAAATTCTAACTTGACAATGACAAGTCATTTACAAGTTTTCCCATTCTATTTATAGGGAAAAGTTAGTATGGAGCGAAAATTAATGAAAATGTGTTAGTTGATTAATGCTTTTATGGCACTTATGGTGATAATGAGATGGATATGCATATTTTAATTTACTGAAAAATTCTTGTCGCCAAAACAACCTGTAACTTGGAATAACCTGAAACTAGGTATAATAAGAAATGACTTTCAACTGTTTCGATTTTACTGCACCAATAAGTGATTTTACAGAAATCATGTACAATTTTACTTATATCGGCGCAAATTTATGATTGGAATTACAATTTTGCTGCATCGACTTTAAATTTCCAGAAATTTTTTTCAATTGTAGCAATTAAATGGGTGAAATTACACATTTATGAAAATTACATACAAGAATTTGTATTATTAAGAATGTTTATAAATTTGCTTTTATAGTATGTAAAATTTTCTTTTTTGAGAATAAAGATTTCCAAATTTTTTTTTTACTGTGTAGATAATTTAATATACATATAATACGGGGATTATTCTACAGTAAGAATGTAAGAGACCATTAAAATAATGGAATATAATTCACCTTTGAGTAAGGTAATATTATATTAATATGGGATCCGATGCATTTAAGGGATATAATACAAAAACTTTCTAAGAAGTAGGTATACTCTTCAATATGACCTTTCATTTATTCAATCGAACCAACTATCACCTTATACTCAAGGAATTATCCTCTACATTAGTCGCAATTGATTGGAATTTCAGTGATTTATTTGAATGCTAGAAAAGAAAGGCAAACTCACAGCGGTATAATAGAGGCAAAATACTTGCCCAACAATTTACAAAATACTGGAATAAATTATTAACACATTTAATGAGTCATTTTGAAATATGTGTTTGTGTATTTGATAAGCGAAATTTTTAAGAGAAACACATTTTGTTCATAAAAATGAATTAAACAGATCTTGGCAGCTATTAAACAAAGATAGTAAATACAGGGTATTCGTCATGGAGATCACTAAGATAGTTTCTCACCAAGCCAAACAGTAAAATTTAAAGCTAATTATTCTTAAACGGTTACAGTTAGGAGACACATAGATGCACTAGGCCAAATTAAAGAGGAGAGTCCACAGTTTACAGTTTTTGTAAAAACAGTTTTGTTAATTAAGTTTAAAAAATCCAAAAATTTCAGTTTAGACTACCATAGGAGAGGAGAGAAACACGGGGCTGGTTGAGCAGTCGTTGGAAGGGCTATGAGACTCTTTATAGAATAAGTTTACTGTGATATTTTAAGATTTTACGAAACTTGAATATGTGTGATTATTAAATATTTTGTAGAAAAAAGAGGTTTATCGGCCATGGAAATCCTTGAACATTTAACGGATACTTTTGGAGACCTTGCTCCATCACTCACAACGGATCTACAAACCGTTCTAAATTACACGAGCAGCGACCAATACTTAAACATAAACATGGCTGTGAAAGCTTCGAGAATGACGACCCTCTTTTATATAGACTTCGACATTCGAGCATTAATTTGGAGTGTCAAATTTTTCTTATCTTCAAAAATTTATCTTTCTCCTAGATGAAGGGAAAATTTGTTAAAATAAATTTGTTTATTTCATTCTGAACTACCAAAAACTGCATTAACTACAGAAATCATCGACAAAGTATACACTATATTATTTTAAGCAACAGGCGATTATAAGTGCCAGACATTACTAACGCTCAACGGCATTTTCAAATGATCAGCATGGCATATTTAAACAGAAAATTAGGGATTAAATTTACAAAGCTAGCGGCTTGGAAGTGTCACATTTATTAACAACCAGACAGAAACATATTCGTTTTCAAATTTTTCAAAACAAATAGCCAGAATTGGTCTAAGATCAAATGGCTTTTCGCATATATTTCTAGAACGCTTCGTCGGACAGTAACAACGATTATGACCAATTTCATAGGGTTTCATATCCTGAAGAACTTTGCAGTATAATATAAACGTCTATGTCTGATCGTATTCAAAGTATACGAAAAAAAATCTAAATATCTATATGACAACCGCAAGAAGGGTTGCCCGGTTTAGCCCATTCATTTATGAAATTTTATTTACTATTGATATAAAAACACCATGTACCAAATTTCAGCTATCTACGTCAAAGCTTACTCAGAAAGTGCCCCAATATATAGTTAAAAACGAAATTTTTCTATGGCAACCCTACGAAGGAGTTACCAGATTCGGCCCATTTTCGATCTTAAATTTATTTATTTTTTTTTTTTAAGTCCATGTGCGGATTTTGTACGAAAGTTTATTACTACAGACCAGACATGGATCCACAACTAAGATCCTGAATTAAAAAACAAAAAAACAATAACAGCAGTGACCAGAATCTGAATGATCAGCTCCAACCAGAAGGCAAATGTGGTTCCATCTGCTGGAAAGATATTTGAGATAATTGAAATTTATTAATAGATTACCTTCCAAATGAAAAATACTCTGAAAACTTATATCAACTGGATTAAAGTATTGAAAACATAAGATCATCAGTGAGAAAAAGAAAAGTCATTTTCCATAAGAACAATGCACCTGCGCACACAACTGTTGTTGTCTTGTCATGGTAAATATAAACAAATTGATGTAGGTACGTTTTACTGCCATATGCAACGTTCTTATTTCCGTGATATAACTCCCTCTAACTTTCATTTATTCGCAGTTTTTTGATCTTAAAGGAGATTATATTGCAAATAAAAAGTAGTTAAAAAACATATAAATAATTTTCCTACTTCACTCACAAATCTTTTTCAATGAGTCTCGTTCGTAATTCCTCACTTACCCTCCCACTTACCTCAACAAACGAAAACTTTATTTTAAGATTCCCAAAACTACGAAATAACTTCTAAATTTTATCAGGAAAATTCTTGAATTCATTTGTAATTCTCTTCCTGTGTACTACATAAACACGAGTTTACTTGTGGTTCATTTAAAATTCATTTCCTTGAAGAAATTCTAGACAGACGAAATTTGTTAGTCAAATCGAGTACTACAATTCCGGGGAGAGTATTTACAATTTAAAATTCCATTCAAGGATAAGCGGGCTTAAATATAGCAGCGGCAATAAGATTACATCTTCAAGTTTGAAATGGAATGGTGATGGTGTGTTACAGATAAGATAACATAACGCCTCCTCCTCCTAGCCTCAACCCCCCGCCAAACTCAAATTTTTGGTAACAATTAAATTTAATTTTATTTAACTTTAAATTTGCAATTTGCAAAAATTTTAATTTAAGCAAAAAAAAGTGTTTTTTATACGGAGAATAATTAAAAGTAAAAGCAGTGTTCCTTTCACAGAACGCTCTATTGATTCTCTTGGTGTGCCTTAGCTCGGCATTCTTTCTTGAAATATATTTCTCATCATTTTCCTACACTTCTCCTGTTTTAAGGATTGGTAGGAGAACTTCTCCTAATAATAAATTGAAAGATTCAGTAGGTAACCTAACCTTAATGAGTTTTTACATAAGAATTTCTTATTAATTTTCTTTTAATTTTTAAGATATTTATTTAGAGAGAAAAAATTCCTCAGCACTTTTATTAACACATATAATCAAATAAATACCAAGAAGGAAATAGGTAGTATCTGCATAAAGATATCCAGAGGTCAGATATCCTTATAAAGCAAATAACCCCTCCTTTCTCTTCTTAATTAAATTCTCTAGAAATATTACCTGAATCTTTGTCGTGAGGGAATTTCTGAAATTCAGATAAAGATAGGTATACAACCCCCTCGAGCGTGACTGTGACTACTACCCCCCAAAGGACTTTTGGTTTTTTTTTCTGCCTGTATTATTAGGTATGACAGAGGTCCATTATAGTAATTTAAGCAATTTGACCTTTATACCCTCAGTTGAAGTATTACTTTCTTAGAACTGGGTAGTAGGAGATGTCTTCATTATGCTTGAATTAAACCAAGAGAAAGTTTGCCTTCGTTACGATACACCCATCTTCTTCCCGAAGGTGAATATGAAAAAAAGAGACGTAAACAAGAATGTGAACAGTTAGAACTGTAAAATTGTTGTATTCAATCGCGGGGTGTAATTATGTGAAGGAGTAAATGAATAAATTATTTTGTGACAAAATTATTATTAATTTTAAGGAGTTATAAGTACAAAAAAATTAATTATTCATTAAAGCATTCGGGCAGTTAAGTTACTTAATCTGCTAAGGAGAAAAACTCGTATTACTGCTTTAATAATTTATTGTAGTTTGGTTATCTCTAAAACTGTTCCCAAATTAATCAAGATTATTGACATGGCAATTCACCTACATATCAGAGCTGTGTAATTATAAATACAATTACTTAATTATATTTTTATGTACTACTACTGGTACTAGTTGAAATTCTCCAACCGATTTTTCTGACCTAAGGCAGATACCAAATTATGTTGGGACAACAGGAAGTGTTGCTACCTGAAAAATTCGTGTGCATGAGCATGGATTTTTTCAGGGTATCGTGAAGTAGGTCAGAATTATACTGAAGAAATGGACAAAGGTATTTGCAGCTGTCAAACGAAGTTTCTTAATTTGCAACAATTTGAATCTGGTGAAATAATACATAGGAAATCATTTTTTATGCAAGTATAGTTATAAAATATTATTTTGTGTACTTTACATACATTTTTATATTAAATTAAATTGAAATTAATAACAAAAGCAATGAAATATTTGTTTATTGAAGATTTGCTTACTTTTTTGACAGCTGAGAAACCCCTGTGTATGAAGGCGCAGTGATAGCGACTAATAGTACGACTAGGAGCATTTTTTTTAACTTCCTAAGATATAAAAGTTTTGGTGATTAGGGTTTCTACCAGGACAGTACTATGGGCGGCTCTGGCCTCCCTGTTTGGGATCTCTCGTCCCCTGCCTTAAAAAGATAGTATCTGTGCTGGCGAATCTATGCTGTGAACCATTTTCCGCAATTTTCAACCAGTACACAAACCACTGCAGTGTTTGGGATTATTGTCCTCTTGGAGAATTCAATTGTCGTTATCTGGCCCGTATAACATTTTGGCAGAATCACACAATCGAACTATCCATTCTGCATTCTTAGTCCTGGTAAATGTTATAAATATGGCATCCAAACCCATTAGCAACGAAACAGCCCCGAACATGAACCTTTCCCGAGTTGGGTTGTTACACTCTCCTTTGACCGCGCAACTGTCGTTGTCCTAGCTCAGCTTGAAATTTTAATTCAAAACATTATAAAATTTATTTCAACTAACAAGAGACAAACATTTTTCCGACTATTGTGGAATGCAACTTGCTATTTTACAGGTTAATTAGACTAAAATTATTAAGTAAATGAAAAACATTAATTAATTCATATGCTTTTGACCACCCGCAATTGAGCATTTTAATTAGCTAAATTGAATTTTAGAACTGAACTTGTGCATTTCCATTAGCCAACTAGCAGCAAAATTTAAAAAAAAAAATGTAGAAAAGAGTAAGGGGACTTCAATAAATAAAGAGAAAAGTGGTGCTATAGTTCCAGGATCCATGTAATTTCTTCTTTCTACTTATTCTCATCTACTTATAAATTTAATAAGCACTTTGTAGCCTTACTGGGTAACACCAGAAACTTCTAAGAGTAGGCCCGGTTTT
>CAWVNZ010001391.1:0-31879 GCA_963930735.1 Dioctria linearis
TGTCGCAAATTTTAAATACGCCAGGGATTGCCTTTTCTATAGTAAATTATTCAAAAAATCATTTTATACTGTCGCAAATTTTAATTACGCCAGGGATTGCCTTTCTATAGTAAATTATTCAAAAATTAATTTTTTTCTGTCGCAAATTTTAATTACGCCAGGGATTGCCTTTTTCTATAGTAAAATTATTCAAAAATTCATTTTTTACTGTCTCAAATTTTAATTACGCCAGGGATTGCCTTTTCTATAGTAAATTTTGCAAAAAATAATTGTTCTAGTGTCGCAAATTTTAATTACGCCAGGGATTGCCTTTTCTATAGTAAATTATTCAAAAATTCATTTTTTTACTGTCTCAAATTTTAATTACGCCAGGGATTGCCTTTTTCTATAGTAAATTTTGCAAAAAATAATTTTTTACTGTCGCAAATTTTAATTACGCCAGGGATAGCCTTTTCTATAGTAAATTATTCAAAAAAATAATTTTTTACTGTCGCAAATTATAATTACGCCAGGGATTGCCTTTTCTATAGTAAATTATTCAAAAAAATAATTTTTTACTATTGCAAATTTTAAATACGCCAGGGATTGCCTTTTCTATAGTAAATTATTCAAAAAATAATTTTTTTACTGTCGCAAATTTTAATTACGCCAGGGATTGCCTTTTCTATAGTAAATTATTCAAAAAATAATATTATACTGTCGCAAATTTTAAATACGCCAGGGATTGCCTTTTCTATAGTAAATTTTGCAAAAAATAATTGTTTAGTGTCGCAAATTTTAATTACGCCAGGGATTGCCTTTTCTATAGTAAATTATTCAAAAATTCATTTTTTACTGTCTCAAATTTTAATTACGCCAGGGATTGCCTTTTTCTATAGTAAATTTTGCAAAAAATAATTGTTTAGTGTCGCAAATTTTAATTACGCCAGGGATTGCCTTTTTCTATAGTAAATTATTCAAAAAATATTTTTTTACTGTCGCAAATTTTAATTACGCCAGGGATTGCCCTTTTCTATAGTAAATTATTCAAAAATTAATTTTTACTGTCGCAAATTTTAATTACGCCAGGGATTGCCTTTTCTATAGTAAATTTTGCAAAAAATAATTGTTTAGTGTCGCAAATTTTAATTACGCCAGGGATTGCCTTTTCTATAGTAAATTATTCAAAAAATAAATTTATACTGTCGCAAATTTTAAATACGCCAGGGATTGCCTTTTCTATAGTAAATTTTGGCAAAAACTAATTGTTTAGTGTCGCAAATTTTAATTACGCCAGGGATTGCCTTTTCTATAGTAAATTATTCTAAAAATAATTTTATACTGTCTCAAATTTTAATTACGCCAGGAATTGCCTTTTTCTATAGTAAATTTTGCAAAAAATAATTGTTTAGTGTCGCAAATTTTAATTACGCCAGGGATTGCCTTTTCTATAGAATATTATTCAAAAATTCATTTTATACTGTCGCAAATTTTAATTACGCCAGGGATTGCCTTTTCTATAGTAAATTATTCAAAAAATAATTTTTTACTGTCTCAAATTTTAATTACGCCAGGGTTTGCCTTTTCTATAGTAAATTATTCAAAAAATAATTTTTTTACTGTCACAAATTTTAATTACGCCAGGGGATTGCCTTTTCTATAGTAAATTTTGCAAAAAAATAATTGTTTAGTGTCTCAAATTTTAATTACGCCAGGGATTGCCTTTTTCTATAGTAAATTTTGCAAAAAATAATTGTTTAGTGTCGCAAATTTTAATTACGCCAGGGATTGCCTTTTCTATAGTAAATTATTCAAAAATTCATTTTTTACTGTCGCAAATTTTAATTACGCCAGGGATTGCCTTTTCTATAGTAAATTATTCAAAAAATAATTTTTTCTGTCGCAAATTTTAATTACGCCAGGGATTGCCTTTTCTATAGTAAATTATTCAAAAAATAATTTTTTTACTGTCACAAATTTTAATTACGCCAGGGATTGCCTTTTCTATAGTAAATTTTCCAAAAATAATTTTTTACTGTCGCAAATTTTAATTACGCCAGGGATTGCCTTTTCTATAGTAAATTATTCAAAAAATAATTTTATACTGTCGCAAATTTTAAATACGCCAGGGATTGCCTTTTCTATAGTAAATTATTCAAAAAATCATTTTATACTGTCGCAAATTTTAATTACGCCAGGGATTGCCTTTTCTATAGTAAATTATTCAAAAATTAATTTTTTTCTGTCGCAAATTTTAATTACGCCAGGGATTGCCTTTTCTATAGTAAATTATTCAAAAATTCATTTTTTACTGTCTCAAATTTTAATTACGCCAGGGATTGCCTTTTCTATAGTAAATTTTGCAAAAAATAATTGTTTAGTGTCGCAAATTTTAATTACGCCAGGGATTGCCTTTTCTATAGTAAATTATTCAAAAATTCATTTTTTACTGTCTCAAATTTTAATTACGCCAGGGATTGCCTTTTCTATAGTAAATTTTGCAAAAAATAATTTTTTACTGTCGCAAATTTTAATTACGCCAGGGATAGCCTTTTTCTATAGTAAATTATTCAAAAAAATAATTTTTTACTGTCGCAAATTATAATTACGCCAGGGATTGCCTTTTCTATAGTAAATTATTCAAAAAATAATTTTTTTACTATTGCAAATTTTAAATACGCCAGGGATTGCCTTTTCTATAGTAAATTATTCAAAAAATAATTTTTTACTGTCGCAAATTTTAATTACGCCAGGGATTGCCTTTTCTATAGTAAATTATTCAAAAAATAATATTATACTGTCGCAAATTTTAAATACGCCAGGGATTGCCTTTTCTATAGTAAATTTTGCAAAAAATAATTGTTTAGTGTCGCAAATTTTAATTACGCCAGGGATTGCCTTTTCTATAGTAAATTATTCAAAAATTCATTTTTTACTGTCTCAAATTTTAATTACGCCAGGGATTGCCTTTTCTATAGTAAATTTTGCAAAAAATAATTGTTTAGTGTCGCAAATTTTAATTACGCCAGGGATTGCCTTTTCTATAGTAAATTATTCAAAAAATATTTTTTTTACTGTCGCAAATTTTAATTACGCCAGGGATTGCCTTTTCTATAGTAAATTATTCAAAAATTAATTTTTACTGTCGCAAATTTTAATTACGCCAGGGATTGCCTTTTCTATAGTAAATTTTGCAAAAAATAATTGTTTAGTGTCGCAAATTTTAATTACGCCAGGGATTGCCTTTTCTATAGTAAATTATTCAAAAAAATAAATTTATACTGTCGCAAATTTTAAATACGCCAGGGATTGCCTTTTCTATAGTAAATTTTGGCAAAAACTAATTGTTTAGTGTCGCAAATTTTAATTACGCCAGGGATTGCCTTTTCTATAGTAAATTATTCTAAAAATAATTTTTATACTGTCTCAAATTTTAATTACGCCAGGAATTGCCTTTTCTATAGTAAATTTTGCAAAAAATAATTGTTTAGTGTCGCAAATTTTAATTACGCCAGGGATTGCCTTTTCTATAGTAAATTATTCAAAAATTCATTTTTTACTGTCTCAAATTTTAATTACGCCAGGGATTGCCTTTTCTATTGTAAATTTTGTAAAAAATAATTGTTTAGTGTCGCAAATTTTAATTACGCCAGGGATTGCCTTTTCTATAGTAAATTATTCAAAAACTAATTGTTTAGTGTCGCAAATTTTATTTACGCCAGGGATTGCCTTTTCTATAGTAAATTATTCAAAAAATAATTTTTTACTGTCGCAAATTTTAATTACGCCAGGGATTGCCTTTTCTATAGAATATTATTCAAAAATTCATTTTATACTGTCGCAAATTTTAATTACGCCAGGGATTGCCTTTTCTATAGTAAATTATTCAAAAAATAATTTTTTTACTGTCTCAAATTTTAATTACGCCAGGGTTTGCCTTTTCTATAGTAAATTATTCAAAAAATAATTTTTTACTGTCACAAATTTTAATTACGCCAGGGATTGCCTTTTCTATAGTAAATTTTGCAAAAAATAATTGTTTAGTGTCTCAAATTTAAATTACGCCAGGGATTGCCTTTTCTATAGTAAATTTTGCAAAAAATAATTGTTTAGTGTCGCAAATTTTAATTACGCCAGGGATTGCCTTTTCTATAGTAAATTATTCAAAAATTCATTTTTTACTGTCTCAAAGTTTAATTACGCCAGGGATTGCCTTTTCTATTGTAAATTTTGCAAAAAATAATTGTTTAGTGTCGCAAATTTTAATTACGCCAGGGATTGCCTTTTCTATAGTAAATTATTCAAAAACTAATTGTTTAGTGTCGCAAATTTTAATTACGCCAGGGATTGCCTTTTCTATAGTAAATTATTCAAAAAATAATTTTTTACTGTCGCAAATTTTAATTACGCCAGGGATTGCCTTTTTCTGTAGAATATTATTCAAAAATTCATTTTATACTGTCGCAAATTTTAATTACGCCAGGGATTGCCTTTTCTATAGTAAATTATTCAAAAAATAATTTTTTTACTGTCTCAAATTTTAATTACGCCAGGGTTTGCCTTTTCTATAGTAAATTATTCAAAAAATAATTTTTTACTGTCACAAATTTTAATTACGCCAGGGATTGCCTTTTCTATAGTAAATTTTGCAAAAAATAATTGTTTAGTGTCTCAAATTTTAATTACGCAGGGATTGCCTTTTCTATAGTAAATTTTGCAAAAAATAATTGTTTAGTGTCGCAAATTTTAATTACGCCAGGGATTGCCTTTTCTATAGTAAATTATTCAAAAATTCATTTTTTACTGTCGCAAATTTTAATTACGCCAGGGATTGCCTTTTCTATAGTAAATTATTCAAAAAATAATTTTTTCTGTCGCAAATTTTAATTACGCCAGGGATTGCCTTTTCTATAGTAAATTATTCAAAAAATAATTTTTTACTGTCACAAATTTTAATTACGCCAGGGATTGCCTTTTCTATAGTAAATTTTCCAAAAAATAATTTTTTACTGTCGCAAATTTTAATTACGCCAGGGATTGCCTTTTCTATAGTAAATTATTCAAAAAATAATTTTATACTGTCGCAAATTATAATTACGCCAGGGATTGCCTTTTCTATAGTAAATTATTCAAAAAATAATTTTTTACTATTGCAAATTTTAAATACGCCAGGGATTGCCTTTTCTATAGTAAATTATTCAAAAAATAATTTTTTTACTGTCGCAAATTTTAATTACGCCAGGGATTGCCTTTTTCTATAGTAAATTATTCAAAAAATAATATTATACTGTCGCAAATTTTAATTACGCCAGGGATTGCCTTTTCTATAGTAAATTATTCAAAAATAATTTTATACTGTCGCAAATTATAATTACGCCAGGGATTGCCTTTTCTATAGTAAATTATTCAAAAAATAATTTTTTACTATTGCAAATTTTAAATACGCCAGGGATTGCCTTTTCTATAGTAAATTATTCAAAAAATAATTTTTTTACTGTCGCAAATTTTAATTACGCCAGGGATTGCCTTTTCTATAGTAAATTATTCAAAAAATAATATTATACTGTCGCAAATTTTAAATACGCCAGGGATTGCCTTTTCTATAGTAAATTTTGCAAAAAATAATTGTTTAGTGTCGCAAATTTTAATTACGCCAGGGATTGCCTTTTTCTATAGTAAATTATTCAAAAATTCATTTTTTTACTGTCTCAAATTTTAATTACGCCAGGGATTGCCTTTTCTATAGTAAATTTTGCAAAAAATAATTTTTTACTGTCGCAAATTTTAATTACGCCAGGGATTGCCTTTTTCTATAGTAAATTATTCAAAAAAATAATTTTTTACTGTCGCAAATTATAATTACGCCAGGGATTGCCTTATCTATAGTAAATTATTCAAAAAATAATTTTTTTCTGTCACAAATTTTAATTACGCCAGGGATTGCCTTTTCTATAGTAAATTATTCAAAAATTCATTTTTTACTGTCGCAAATTTTAATTACGCCAGGGATTGCCTTTTCTATAGTAAATTATTCAAAAAATAATTTTTTCTGTCACAAATTTTAATTACGCCAGGGATTGCCTTTTTTTATAGTAAATTTTGCAAAAAATAATTTTTTACTGTCGCAAATGTTAATTACGCCAGGGATTGCCTTTTCTATAGTAAATTATTCAAAAATTCATTTTTTTACTGTCTCAAATTTTAATTACGCCAGGGATTGCCTTTTCTATAGTAAATTTGGCAAAAAATAATTGTTTAGTGTCGCAAATTTTAATTACGCCAGGGATTGCCTTTTCTATAGTAAATTATTCAAAAAATAATTTTTTACTGTCACAAATTTTAATTACGCCAGGGATTGCCCTTTTCTATAGTAAATTTTGCAAAAAATAATTTTTTACTGTCGCAAATTTTAATTACGCCAGGGATTGCCTTTTCAATAGTAAATTATTCAAAAAATAATTTCATACTGTCGCAAATTTTAAATACGCCAGGGATTGCCTTTTCTATAGTAAATTATTCAAAAAATAATTTCTTCTGTCACAAATTTTAATTACGCCAGGGATTGCCTTTTCTATAGTAAATTATTCAAAAATTCATTTTTTACTATCTCAAATTTTAATTACGCCCAGGGATTGCCTTTTCTATAGTAAATTTTGCAAAAAATAATTGTTTAGTGTCGCAAATTTTAATTACGCTAGGGATTGCCTTTTCTATAGTAAATTATTCAAAAAATAATTTTTTCTGTCACAAATTAATTTTTTTCTGTCGCTAATTTTATTTACGCCAGGGATTGCCTTTTTCTATAGTAAATTATTCAAAAATTCATTTTTTACTGTCTCAAATTTTAATTACGCCAGGGATTGCCTTTTCTATAGTAAATTTTGCAAAAAATAATTGTTTAGTGTCGCAAATTTTAATTACGCCAGGGATTGCCTTTTCTATAGTAAATTATTCAAAAAATATTTTTTTTACTGTCGCAAAATTTTAATTACGCCAGGGATTGCCTTTTCTATAGTAAATTATTCAAAAATTAATTTTTTACTGTCGCAAATTTTAATTACGCCAGGGATTGCCTTTTCTATAGTAAATTTTGCAAAAAATAATTGTTTAGTGTCGCAAATTTTAATTAGGCCAGGGATTGCCTTTTCTATAGTAAATTATTCAAAAAAATAATTTTATACTGTCGCAAATTTTAAATACGCCAGGGATTGCCTTTTCTATAGTAAATTTTGGCAAAAACTAATTGTTTAGTGTCGCAAATTTTAATTACGCCAGGGATTGCCTTTTCTATAGTAAATTATTCAAAAAATAATTTTATACTGTCCTCAAATTTTAATTACGCCAGGAATTGCCTTTTCTATAGTAAATTTTGCAAAAAATAATTGTTTAGTGTCGCAAATTTTAATTACGCCAGGGATTGCCTTTTCTATAGTAAATTATTCAAAAATTCATTTTTTACTGTCTCAAATTTTAATTACGCCAGGGATTGCCTTTTCTATTGTAAATTTTTGTAAAAAATAATTGTTTAGTGTCGCAAATTTTAATTACGCCAGCGATTGCCTTTTCTATAGTAAATTATTCAAAAACTAATTGTTTAGTGTCGCAAATTTTAATTACGCCAGGGATTGCCTTTTCTATAGTAAATTATTCAAAAAATAATTTTTTACTGTCGCAAATTTTAATTACGCCAGGGATTGCCTTTTCTATAGAATATTATTCAAAAATTCATTTTACACTGTCGCAAATTTTAATTACGCCAGGGATTGCCTTTTCTATAGTAAATTATTCAAAAAATAATTTTTTACTGTCTCAAATTTTAATTACGCCAGGGTTTGCCTTTTCTATAGTAAATTATTCAAAAAATAATTTTTTACTGTCACAAATTTTAATTACGCCAGGGATTGCCTTTTCTATAGTAAATTTTGCAAAAAAATAATTGTTTAGTGTCTCAAATTTTAATTACGCCAGGGATTGCCTTTTCTATAGTAAATTTTGCAAAAAATAATTGTTTAGTGTCGCAAATTTTAATTACGCCAGGGATTGCCTTTTCTATAGCAAATTATTCAAAAAATAATTTTATACTGTCGCAAATTTTAATTACGCCAGGGATTGCCTTTTCTATAGTAAATTATTCAAAAAATAATTTTATACTGTCGCAAATTTTAATTACGCCAGAGATTGCCTTTTCTATAGTAAATTATTCAAAAAATAATTGTTTAGTGTCGCAAATTTTAATTACGCCAGGGATTGCCCTTTCTATAGTAAATTATTCAAAAATTCATATTTTCTGTCGCAAATTTTAATTACGCCAGGGATTGCCTTTTCTATAGTAAATTATTCAAAAAATCATTTTATACTGTCGCAAATTTTAATTACGCCAGGGATTGCCTTTTCTATAGTAAATTATTCAAAAAATAATTTTTTACTGTCTCAAATTTTAATTACGCCAGGGATTGCCTTTTCTATAGTAAATTATTCAAAAAATAATTTTATACTGTCGCAAATTTTAATTACGCCAGGGATTGCCTTTTCTATAGTAAATTATTCAAAAATTAATTTTTTTCTGTCGCAAATTTTAATTACGCCAGGGATTGCCTTTTCTATAGTAAATTATTCAAAAATTCATTTTTTACTGTCTCAAATTTTAATTACGCCAGGGATTGCCTTTTCTATAGTAAAATTTGCAAAAAATAATTGTTTAGTGTCGCAAATTTTAATTACGCCAGGGATTGCCTTTTCTATAGTAAATTATTCAAAAATTCATTTTTTTACTGTCTCAAATTTTAATTACGCCAGGGATTGCCTTTTCTATAGTAAATTTTGCAAAAAATAATTTTTTACTGTCGCAAATTTTAATTACGCCAGGGATTGCCTTTTCTATAGTAAATTATTCAAAAAAATAATTTTTTACTGTCGCAAATTATAATTACGCCAGGGATTGCCTTTTCTATAGTAAATTATTCAAAAAATAATTTTTTAGTGCCGCAAATTTTAATTACGCCAGGGATTGCCTTTTCTATAGTAAATTATTCAAAAAATAATTTTATACTGTCGCAAATTTTAAATACGCCAGGGATTGCCTTTTCTATAGTAAATTATTCAAAAAATAATTTTATATTGTCGCAAATTTTAATTACGCCAAGGATTGCGTTTTCTATAGTAAATTATTCAAAAAATAATTTTTTACTATTGCAAATTTTAAATACGCCAGGGATTGCCTTTTCTATAGTAAATTATTCAAAAAATAATTTTTTACTGTCGCAAATTTTAATTACGCCAGGGATTGCCTTTTCTATAGTAAATTATTCAAAAAATAATATTATACTGTCGCAAATTTTAAATACGCCAGGGATTGCCTTTTCTATAGTAAATTTTGCAAAAAATAATTGTTTAGTGTCGCAAATTTTAATTACGCCAGGGATTGCCTTTTCTATAGTAAATTATTCAAAAATTCATTTTTTACTGTCTCAAATTTTAATTACGCCAGGGATTGCCTTTTCTATAGTAAATTTTGCAAAAAATAATTTTTTACTGTCGCAAATTTTAATTACGCCAGGGATTGCCTTTTCTATAGTAAATTATTCAAAAAAATAATTTTTTACTGTCGCAAATTATAATTACGCCAGGGATTGCCTTTTCTATAGTAAATTATTCAAAAAATAATTTTTTCTGTCACAAATTTTAATTACGCCAGGGATTGCCTTTTCTATAGTAAATTATTCAAAAATTCATTTTTTACTGTCGCAAATTTTAATTACGCCAGGGATTGCCTTTTCTATAGTAAATTATTCAAAAAATAATTTTTTCTGTCACAAATTTTAATTACGCCAGGGATTGCCTTTTTTATAGTAAATTTTGCAAAAAATAATTTTTTACTGTCGCAAATGTTAATTACGCCAGGGATTGCCTTTTCTATAGTAAATTATTCAAAAATTCATTTTTTACTGTCTCAAATTTTAATTACGCCAGGGATTGCCTTTTCTATAGTAAATTTGGCAAAAAATAATTGTTTAGTGTCGCAAATTTTAATTACGCCAGGGATTGCCTTTTCTATAGTAAATTATTCAAAAAATAATTTTTTACTGTCACAAATTTTAATTACGCCAGGGATTGCCTTTTCTATAGTAAATTTTGCAAAAAAAAATTTTTTACTGTCGCAAATTTTAATTACGCCAGGGATTGCCTTTTCAATAGTAAATTATTCAAAAAATAATTTTATACTGTCGCAAATTTTAAATACGCCAGGGATTGCCTTTTCTATAGTAAATTATTCAAAAAATAATTTCTTCTGTCACAAATTTTAATTACGCCAGGGATTGCCTTTTCTATAGTAAATTATTCAAAAATTCATTTTTTACTCTCTCAAATTTTAATTACGCCAGGGATTGCCTTTTCTATAGTAAATTTTGCAAAAAATAATTGTTTAGTGTCGCAAATTTTAATTACGCTAGGGATTGCCTTTTCTATAGTAAATTATTCAAAAAATAATTTTTTCTGTCACAAATTAATTTTTTTCTGTCGCAAATTTTATTTACGCCAGGGATTGCCTTTTCTATAGTAAATTATTCAAAAATTCATTTTTTACTGTCTCAAATTTTAATTACGCCAGGGATTGCCTTTTCTATAGTAAATTTTGCAAAAAATAATTGTTTAGTGTCGCAAATTTTAATTACGCCAGGGATTGCCTTTTCTATAGTAAATTATTCAAAAAATATTTTTTTACTGTCGCAAATTTTAATTACGCCAGGGATTGCCTTTTCTATAGTAAATTATTCAAAAATTAATTTTTACTGTCGCAAATTTTAATTACGCCAGGGATTGCCTTTTCTATAGTAAATTTTGCAAAAAATAATTGTTTAGTGTCGCAAATTTTAATTACGCCAGGGATTGCCTTTTCTATAGCAAATTATTCAAAAAATAATTTTATACTGTCGCAAATTTTAAATACGCCAGGGATTGCCTTTTCTATAGTAAATTTTGGCAAAAACTAATTGTTTAGTGTCGCAAATTTTAATTACGCCAGGGATTGCCTTTTCTATAGTAAATTATTCAAAAAATAATTTTATACTGTCTCAAATTTTAATTACACCAGGAATTGCCTTTTCTATAGTAAATTTTGCAAAAAATAATTGTTTAGTGTCGCAAATTTTAATTACGCCAGGGATTGCCTTTTCTATAGTAAATTATTCAAAAATTCATTTTTTACTGTCTCAAATTTTAATTACGGCAGGGATTGCCTTTTCTATAGTAAATTTTGCAAAAAATAATTGTTTAGTGTCGCAAATTTTAATTACGCCAGGGATTGCCTTTTCTATAGTAAATTATTCAAAAATTCATTTTTTACTGTCTCAAATTTTAATTACGCCAGGGATTGCCTTTTCTATTGTAAATTTTGCAAAAAATAATTGTTTAGTGTCGCAAATTTTAATTACGCCAGGGATTGCCTTTTCTATAGTAAATTATTCAAAAACTAATTGTTTAGTGTCGCAAATTTTAATTACGCCAGGGATTGCCTCTTCTATAGTAAATTATTCAAAAAATAATTTTTTACTGTCGCAAATTTTAATTACGCCAGGGATTGCCTTTTCTATAGAATATTATTCAAAAATTCATTTTATACTGTCGCAAATTTTAATTACGCCAGGGATTGCCTTTTCTATAGTAAATTATTCAAAAAATAATTTTTTACTGTCTCAAATTTTAATTACGCCAGGGTTTGCCTTTTCTATAGTAAATTATTCAAAAAATAATTTTTTACTGTCACAAATTTTAATAACGCCAGGGATTGCCTTTTCTATAGTAAATTTTGCAAAAAATAATTGTTTAGTGTCTCAAATTTTAATTACGCCAGGGATTGCCTTTTCTATAGTAAATTTTGCAAAAAATAATTGTTTAGTGTCGCAAATTTTAATTACGCCAGGGATTGCCTTTTCTATAGTAAATTATTCAAAAATTCATTTTTTACTGTCGCAAATTTTAATTACGCCAGGGATTGCCTTTTCTATAGTAAATTATTCAAAAAATAATTTTTTCTGTCGCAAATTTTAATTACGCCAGGGATTGCCTTTTCTATAGTAAATTATTCAAAAAATAATTTTTTACTGTCACAAATTTTAATTACGCCAGGGATTGCCTTTTCTATAGTAAATTTTCCAAGAAATAATTTTTTACTGTCGCAAATTTTAATTACGCCAGGGATTGCCTTTTCTATAGTAAATTTTGCAAAAAATAATTGTTTAGTGTCGCAAATTTTAATTACGCCAGGGATTGCCTTTTCTATAGTAAATTATTCAAAAATTCATTTTTTACTGTCGCAAATTTTAATTACGCCAGGGATTGCCTTTTCTATAGTAAATTATTCAAAAAATAATTTTTTCTGTCGCAAATTTTAATTACGCCAGGGATTGCCTTTTCTATAGTAAATTATTCAAAAAATAATTTTTTACTGTCACAAATTTCAATTACGCCAGGGATTGCCTTTTCTATAGTAAATTTTCCAAAAAATAATTTTTTACTGTCGCAAATTTTAATTACGCCAGGGATTGCCTTTTCTATAGTAAATTATTCAAAAAATAATTTTATACTGTCGCAAATTTTAAATACGCCAGGGATTGCCTTTCCTATAGTAAATTATTCAAAAAATAATTTTATACTGTCTCAAATTTTAATTACGCCAGGGATTGCCTTTTCTATAGTAAATTTTGCAAAAAATAATTGTTTAGTGTCGCAGATTTTAATTACGCCAGGGATTGCCTTTTCTATAGTAAATTATTAAAAAATAATTTTTTCTGTCACAAATTTTAATTACGCCAGGGATTGCCTTTTCTATAGTAAATTATTCAAAAATTAATTTTTTAGTGTCGCAAATTTTAATTATGCCAGGGATTGCCTTTTCTATAGTAAATTATTCAAAAAATAATTTTATACTGTCGCAAATTTTAAATACGCCAGGGATTGCCTTTTCTATAGTAAATTATTCAAAAATTCATTTTTTACTGTCTCAAATTTTAATTACGCCAGGGATTGCCTTTTCTATAGTAAATTTTGCAAAAAATAATTGTTTAGTGTCGCAAATTTTAATTATGCCAGGGATTGCCTTTTCTATAGTAAATTATTCAAAAAATAATTTTTTACTGTCACAAATTTTAATTACGCCAGGGATTGCCTTTTCGATAGTAAATTTTGCAAAAAATAATTTTTTACTGTCGCAAATTTTAATTACGCCAGGGATTGCCTTTTCTATAGTAAATTATTCAAAAAATAATTTTTTACTGTCGCAAATTATAATTACGCCAGGGATTGCCTTTTCTATAGTAAATTATTCAAAAATTCATTTTTTACTGTCTCAAATTTTAATTACGCCAGGGATTGCCTTTTCTATAGTAAATTTTGCAAAAAATAATTGTTTAGTGTCGCAAATTTTAATTACGCCAGGGATTGCCTTTTCTATAGTAAATTATTCAAAAATTTATTTTTTACTGACTCAAATTTTAATTACGCCAGGGATTGCCTTTTCTATAGTAAATTTTGCAAAAAATAATTGTTTAGTGTCGCAAATTTTAATTACGCCAGGGATTGCCTTTTCTATAGTAAATTATTCAAAAAATAATTTTTTCTGTCACAAATTTTAATTACGCCAGGGATTGCCTTTTCTATAGTAAATTATTCAAAAATTAATTTTTTTCTGTCGCAAATTTTAATTACGCCAGGGATTGCCTTTTCTATAGTAAATTATTCAAAAATTCATTTTTTACTGTCTCAAATTTTAATTACGCCAGGGATTGCCTTTTCTATAGTAAATTTTGCAAAAAATAATTGTTTAGTGTCGCAAATTTTAATTTCGCCAGGGATTGCCTTTTCTATAGTAAATTATTCAAAAAATATTTTTTTACTGTCGCAAATTTTAATTACGCCAAGGATTGCCTTGTCTATAGTAAATTATTCTAAAATTAATTTTTACTGTCTCAAATTTTAATTACGCCAGGGATTGCCTTTTCTATAGTAAATTATTCAAAAATTCATTTTTTACTGTCTCAAATTTTAATTACGCCAGGGATTGCCTTTTCTATTGTAAATTATTCAAAAATTCAAATTTTACTGTCTCAAATTTTAATTACGCCAGGGATTGCCTTTTCTATAGTAAATTATTCAAAAATTCATTTTTTACTGTCGCAAATTTTAATTACGCCAGGGATTGCCTTTTCTATAGTAAATTTTGCAAAAAATAATTTTTTACTGTCGCAAATTTTAATTACGCCAGGGATTGCCTTTACTATAGTAAATTTTGCAAAAAATAATTGTTTAGTGTCGCAAATTTTAATTACGCCAGGTATTGCCTTTTCTATAGTAAATTAATCAAAAAATAATTTTTTCTGTCACAAATTTCAATTACGCCAGGGATTGCCTTTTCTATAGTAAATTATTCAAAAAATAATTTTATACTGTCGCAAATTTTAAATACGCTAGGGATTGCCTTTTCTATAGTAAATTATTCAAAAAATAATTTTATACTGTCGCAAATTTTAATTACGCCAGGGATTGCCTTTTCTATAGTAAATTATTCAAAAAATAATTTTTTACTGTCGCAAATTATAATTACGCCAGGGATTGCCTTTTCCATAGTAAATTTTTCAAAAATTAATTTTTTACTGTCTCAAATTTTAATTACGCCAGGGATTGCCTTTTCTATAGTAAATTATTCAAAAAATAATTTTTTACTGTCGCAAATTTTAAATACGCCAGGGATTGCCTTTCCTATAGTAAATTTTTCAAAAAATAATTTTATACTGTCGCAAATTTTAAATACGCCAGGGATTGCCTTTTCTATAGTAAATTTTGCAAAAAAATAATTTTTTCTGTCACAAATTTTAATTACGCCAGGGATTGCCTTTTCTATAGTAAATTATTCAAAAATTAATTTTTTTCTGTCGCAAATTTTAATTACGCCAGGGATTGCCTTTTCTATAGTAAATTATTCAAAAATTCATTTATTACTGTCTCAAATTTTAATTACGCCAGGGATTGCCTTTTCTATAGTAAATTTTGCAAAAAATAATTGTTTAGTGTCGCAAATTTTAATTACGCCAGGGATTGCCTTTTCTATAGTAAATTATTCAAAAAATAATTTTTTACTGTCTCAAATTTTAATTACGCCAGGGATTGCCTTTTCTATAGTAAATTATTCAAAAAATAATTGTTTAGTGTCGCAAATTTTAATTACGCCAGGGATTGCCTTTTCTATAGCAAATTATTAAAAAAATAATTTTATACTGTCGCAAATTTTAATTACGCCAGGGATTGCCTTTTCTATAGTAAATTATTCAAAAAATAATTTTATACTGTCGCAAATTTTAATTACGCCAGAGATTGCCTTTTCTATAGTAAATTATTCAAAAAATAATTGTTTAGTGTCGCAAATTTTAATTACGCCAGGGATTGCCTTTTCTATAGTAAATTATTCAAAAATTCATATTTTCTGTCGCAAATTTTAATTACGCCAGGGATTGCCTTTTCTATAGTAAATTATTCAAAAAATCATTTTATACTGTCGCAAATTTTAGTTACGCCAGGGATTGCCTTTTCTATAGTAAATTATTCAAAAAATAATTTTTTACTGTCTCAAATTTTAATTACGCCAGGGATTGCCTTTTCTATAGTAAATTATTCAAAAAATAATTTTATACTGTCGCAAATTTTAATTACGCCAGGGATTGCCTTTTCTATAGCAAATTATTAAAAAAATAATTTTATACTGTCGCAAATTTTAATTACGCCAGGGATTGCCTTTTCTATAGTAAATTATTCAAAAAATAATTTTATACTGTCGCAAATTTTAATTACGCCAGGGATTGCCTTTTCTATAGTAAATTTTGCAAAAAATAATTTTTTACTGTCGCAAATTTTAATTACGCCAGGGATTGCCTTTTCTATAGTAAATTATTCAAAAAAATAATTTTTTACTGTCGCAAATTATAATTACGCCAGGGATTGCCTTTTCTATAGTAAATTATTCAAAAAATAATTTTTTAGTGCCGCAAATTTTAATTACGCCAGGGATTGCCTTTTCTATAGTAAATTATTCAAAAAATAATTTTATACTGTCGCAAATTTTAAATACGCCAGGGATTGCCTTTTCTATAGTAAATTATTCAAAAAATAATTTTATATTGTCGCAAATTTTAATTACGCCAGGGATTGCGTTTTCTATAGTAAATTATTCAAAAAATAATTTTTTACTATTGCAAATTTTAAATACGCCAGGGATTGCCTTTTCTATAGTAAATTATTCAAAAAATAATTTTTTACTGTCGCAAATTTTAATTACGCCAGGGATTGCCTTTTCTATAGTAAATTATTCAAAAAATAATTTTATACTGTCGCAAATTTTAAATACACCAGGGATTGCCTTTTCTATAGTAAATTATTCAAAAAATAATTGTTTAGTGTCGCAAATTTTAATTACGCCAGGGATTGCCTTTTCTATAGTAAATTATTCAAAAAATAATTTTATACTGTCGCAAATTTTAATTACGCCAGGGATTGCCTTTTCTATAGTAAATTATTCAAAAAATTATTTTATACTGTCGCAAATTTTAATTGCGCCAGGGATTGATTGCCTTTTCTATAGTAAATTATTCAAAAAATAATTGTTTAGTGTCGCAAATTTTAATTACGCCAGGGATTGCCTTTTCTATAGTAAATTATTCAAAAACTAATTGTTTAGTGTCGCAAATTTTAATTACGCCAGGGATTGCCTTTTCTATAGTAAATTATTCAAAAATTCATTTTTTACTGTCTCAAATTTGAATTACGCCAGGGATTGCCTTTTCTATAGTAAATTATTCAAAAATTCATTTTTTCTGTCACAAATTTTAATTACGCCAGGGATTGCCTTTTCTATAGTAAATTTTGCAAAAAATAATTTTTTACTGTCTCAAATTTTAATTACGCCAGCGATTGCCTTTTCTATAGTAAATTATTCAAAAAATAATTTTATACTGTCGCAAATTTTAATTACGCCAGGGATTGCCTTTTCTATAGTAAATTATTCAAAAATTCATTTTTTTACTGTCTCAAATTTTAATTACGCCAGGGATTGCCTTTTCAATAGTAAATTATTCAAAAAATAATTTTTTCTGTCACAAATTTTAATTACGCCAGGGATTGCCTTTTCTATAGTAAATTATTCAAAAATTCATTTTTTACTGTCTCAAATTTTAATTACGCCAGGGATTGCCTTTTCTATAGTAAATTTTGCAAAAAATAATTGTTTAGTGTCGCAAATTTTAATTACGCCAGGGATTGCCTTTTCTATAGTAAATTATTCAAAAAATAATTTTTTACTGTCGCAAATTTTAATTACGCCAGGGATTGCCTTTTCTATAGTAAATTATTCAAAAAATAATTGTTTAGTGTCGCAAATTTTAATTACGCCAGGGATTGCCTTTTCTATAGTAAATTATTCAAAAAATAATTTTTTCTGTCACAAATTTTAATTGCGCCAGGGATTGCCTTTTCTGTAGTAAATTATTCAAAAATTCATTTTATACTGTCGCAAATTTTAATTACGCCAGGGAGTGCCTTTTCTATAGTAAATTATTCAAAAACTAATTGTTTAGTGTCGCAAATTTTAATTACGCCAGGGATTGCCTTTTCTATAGTAAATTATTCAAAAATTCATTTTTTACTGTCTCAAATTTTAATTACGCCAAGGATTGCCTTTTCTATAGTAAATTATTCAAAAAATAATTTTTTACTGTCGCAAGTTTTAATTACGCCAGGGATTGCCTTTTCTATAGTAAATTATTCAAAAAATAATTTTATACTGTCGCAAATTTTAATTACGCCAGGGATTGCCTTTTCTATAGTAAATTATTCAAAAAATAATTGTTTAGTGTCGCAAATTTTAATTACGCCAGGGATTGCCTTTTCTATAGTAAATTATTCAAAAAATAATTTTTTCTGTCACAAATTTCAATTACGCCAGGGATTGCCTTTCTATAGTAAATTATTCAAAAATTCATTTTATACTGTCGCAAATTTTAATTACGCCAGGGATTGCCTTTTCTATAGTAAATTATTCAAAAACTAATTGTTTAGTGTCGCAAATTTTAGTTACGCCAGGGATTGCCTTTTCTATAGTAAATTATTCAAAAATTCATTTTTTACTGTCTCAAATTTTAATAATTTTATACTGTCGCAAATTTTAAATACGCCAGGGATTGCCTTTTCTATAGTAAATTATTCAAAAAATAATTGCTTAGTGTCGCAAATTTTAATTACGCCAGGGATTGCCTTTTCTATAGTAAATTATTCAAAAAATAATTTTATACTGTCGCAAATTTTAATTACGCCAGGGAGTGCCTTTTCTATAGTAAATTATTCAAAAACTAATTGTTTAGTGTCGCAAATTTTAATTACGCCAGGGATTGCCTTTTCTATAGTAAATTATTCAAAAATTCATTTTTTACTGTCGCAAATTTTAATTACGCCAGGGATTGCCTTTTCTATAGTAAATTATTCAAAAATTCATTTTTTACTGTCTCAAATTTTAATTACGCCAGGGATTGCCTTTTCTATAGTAAATTATTCAAAAATTCATTTTTTCTGTCACAAATTTTAATTACGCCAGGGATTGCCTTTTCTATAGTAAATTTTGCAAAAAATAATTTTTTACTGTCTCAAATTTTAATTACGCCAGCAATTGCCTTTTCTATAGTAAATTATTCAAAAAATAATTTTATACTGTCGCAAATTTTAATTACGCCAGGGATTGCCTTTTCTATAGTAAATTATTCAAAAATTCATTTTTTTACTGTCTCAAATTTTAATTACGCCAGGGATTGCCTTTTCAATAGTAAATTATTCAAAAAATAATTTTTTCTGTCACAAATTTTAATTACGCCAGGGATTGCCTTTTCTATAGTAAATTATTCAAAAATTCATTTTTTACTGTCTCAAATTTTAATTACGCCAGGGATTGCCTTTTCTATAGTAAATTTTGCAAAAAATAATTGTTTAGTGTCGCAAATTTTAATTACGCCAGGGATTGCCTTTTCTATAGTAAATTATTCAAAAAATAATTTTTTACTGTCGCAAATTTTAATTACGCCAGGGATTGCCTTTTCTATAGTAAATTATTCAAAAAATAATTGTTTAGTGTCGCAAATTTTAATTACGCCAGGGATTGCCTTTTCTATAGTAAATTATTCAAAAAATAATTTTTTCTGTCACAAATTTTAATTGCGCCAGGGATTGCCTTTTCTGTAGTAAATTATTCAAAAATTCATTTTATACTGTCGCAAATTTTAATTACGCCAGGGAGTGCCTTTTCTATAGTAAATTATTCAAAAACTAATTGTTTAGTGTCGCAAATTTTAATTACGCCAGGGATTGCCTTTTCTATAGTAAATTATTCAAAAATTCATTTTTTACTGTCTCAAATTTTAATTACGCCAAGGATTGCCTTTTCTATAGTAAATTATTCAAAAAATAATTTTTTACTGTCGCAAGTTTTAATTACGCCAGGGATTGCCTTTTCTATAGTAAATTATTCAAAAAATAATTTTATACTGTCGCAAATTTTAATTACGCCAGGGATTGCCTTTTCTATAGTAAATTATTCAAAAAATAATTGTTTAGTGTCGCAAATTTTAATTACGCCAGGGATTGCCTTTTCTATAGTAAATTATTCAAAAAATAATTTTTTCTGTCACAAATTTCAATTACGCCAGGGATTGCCTTTCTATAGTAAATTATTCAAAAATTCATTTTATACTGTCGCAAATTTTAATTACGCCAGGGATTGCCTTTTCTATAGTAAATTATTCAAAAACTAATTGTTTAGTGTCGCAAATTTTAGTTACGCCAGGGATTGCCTTTTCTATAGTAAATTATTCAAAAATTCATTTTTTACTGTCTCAAATTTTAATTACGCCAGGGATTGCCTTTTCTATAGTAAATTTTGCAAAAAATAATTGTTTAGTTTCGCAAATTTTAATTACGCCAGGTATTGCCTTTTCTATAGTAAATTATTCAAAAAATAATTTTATACTGTCTCAAATTTTAATTACGCCAGGGATTGCCTTTTCTATAGTAAATTTTGCAAAAAATAATTGTTTAGTGTCGCAAATTTTAATTACGCCAGGGATTGCCTTTTCTATAGTAAATTATTCAAAAAATAATTTTATACTGTCGCAAATTTTAAATACGCCAGGGATTGCCTTTTCTATAGTAAATTATTCAAAAAATAATTTTATATTGTCGCAAATTTTAATTACGCCAGGGATTGCGTTTTCTATAGTAAATTATTCAAAAAATAATTTTTTACTATTGCAAATTTTAAATACGCCAGGGATTGCCTTTTCTATAGTAAATTATTCAAAAAATAATTTTTTACTGTCGCAAATTTTAATTACGCCAGGGATTGCCTTTTCTATAGTAAATTATTCAAAAAATAATTTTATACTGTCGCAAATTTTAAATACGCCAGGGATTGCCTTTTCTATAGTAAATTATTCAAAAAATAATCGTTTAGTGTCGCAAATTTTAATTACGCCAGGGATTGCCTTTTCTATAGTAAATTATTCAAAAAATAATTTTATACTGTCGCAAATTTTAATTACGCCAGGGATTGCCTTTTCTATAGTAAATTATTCAAAAAATAATTTTATACTGTCGCAAATTTTAATTGCGCCAGGGATTGATTGCCTTTTCTATAGTAAATTATTCAAAAAATAATTGTTTAGTGTCGCAAATTTTAATTACGCCAGGGATTGCCTTTTCTATAGTAAATTATTCAAAAACTAATTGTTTAGTGTCGCAAATTTTAATTACGCCAGGGATTGCCTTTTCTATAGTAAATTATTCAAAAATTCATTTTTTACTGTCTCAAATTTTAATTACGCCAGGCATTGCCTTTTCTATAGTAAATTATTCAAAAATTCATTTTTTCTGTCACAAATTTTAATTACGCCAGGGATTGCCTTTTCTATAGTAAATTTTGCAAAAAATAATTTTTTACTGTCTCAAATTTTAATTACGCCAGGGATTGCCTTTTCTATAGAAAATTATTCAAAAAATAATTTTATACTGTCGCAAATTTTAATTACGCCAGGGATTGCCTTTTCTATAGTAAATTATTCAAAAATTCATTTTTTACTGTCTCAAATTTTAATTACGCCAGGGATTGCCTTTTCAATAGTAAATTATTCAAAAAATAATTTTTTCTGTCACAAATTTTAATTACGCCAGGGATTGCCTTTTCTATAGTAAATTATTCAAAAATTCATTTTTTACTGTCTCAAATTTTAATTACGCCAGGGATTGCCTTTTCTATAGTAAATTTTGCAAAAAATAATTGTTTAGTGTCGCAAATTTTAATTACGCCAGGGATTGCCTTTTCTATAGTAAATAATTCAAAAAATAATTTTTTACTGTCGCAAATTTTAATTACGCCAGGGATTGCCTTTTCTATAGTAAATTATTCAAAAAATAATTGCTTAGTGCCGCAAATTTTAATTACGCCAGGGATTGCCTTTTCTATAGTAAATTATTCAAAAAATAATTTTTTCTGTCACAAATTTTAATTACGCCAGGGATTGCCTTTTCTGTAGTAAATTATTCAAAAATTCATTTTATACTGTCGCAAATTTTAATTACGCCAGGGATTGCCTTTTCTATAGTAAATTATTCAAAAAATAATTTTTTACTGTCGCAAGTTTTAATTACGCCAGGGATTGCCTTTTCTATAGTAAATTATTCAAAAAATAATTTTATACTGTGGCAAATTTTAATTACGCCAGGGATTGCCTTTTCTATAGTAAATTATTCAAAAAATAATTGTTTAGTGTCGCAAATTTTAATTACGCCAGGAATTGCCTTTTCTATAGTAAATTATTCAAAAAATAATTTTTTCTGTCACAAATTTCAATTACGCCAGGGATTGCCTTTCTATAGTAAATTATTCAAAAATTCATTTTATACTGTCGCAAATTTTAATTACGCCAGGGATTGCCTTTTCTATAGTAAATTATTCAAAAACTAATTGTTTAGTGTCGCAAATTTTAATTACGCCAGGGATTGCCTTTTCTATAGTAAATTATTCAAAAATTCATTTTTTACTGTCTCAAATTTTAATTACGCCAGGGATTGCCTTTTCTATAGTAAATTTTGCAAAAAATAATTGTTTAGTTTCGCAAATTTTAATTACGCCAGGGATTGCCTTTTCTATAGTAAATTATTCAAAAAATAATTTTATACTGTCTCAAATTTTAATTACGCCAGGGTTTGCCTTTTCTATAGTAAATTTTGCAAAAAATAATTGTTTAGTGTCGCAAATTTTAATTACGCCAGGGATTGCCTTTTCTATAGTAAATTATTCAAAAAATAATTTTTTCTGTCACAAATTTTAATTACGCCAGGGATTGCCATGTCTATAGTAAATTTTGCAAAAAATAATTTTTTACTGTCGCAAATTTTAATTACGCCAGGTATTGTCTTTTCTATAGTAAATTATTCAAAAATTCATTTTTTACTGTCTCAAATTTTAATTACGCCACGGATTACCTTTTCTATAGTAAATTATTCAAAAAATAATTTTATACTGTCTCAAATTTTAATTACGCCAGGGATTGCCTTTTCTATAGTAAATTTTGCAAAAAATAATTGTTTAGTTTCGCAAATTTTAATTACGCCAGGGATTGCCTTTTCTATAGTAAATTATTCAAAAAATAATTTTTTCTGTCACAAATTTTAATTACGCCAGGGATTTCCTTTTCTATAGTAAATTTTGCAAAAAATTATTTTTTACTGTCGCAAATTTTAATTACGCCAGGGATTGCCTTTTCTATAGTAAATTATTCAAAAAATCATTTTTTACTGTCTCATATTTTAATTACGCCAGGGATTGCCTTTTCTATAGTAAATTATTCAAAAAATAATTTTATACTGTCGCAAATTTTAATTACGCCAGGGATTGCCTTTTCTATAGTAAATTATTCAAAAATTAATTTTTTTCTGTCGCAAATTTTAATTACGCCAGGGATTGCCTTTTCTAAAGAAAATTTTGGAAAAAATAATTGTTTAGTGTCGCAAATTTTAATTACGCCAGGGATTGCCTTTTCTATAGTAAATTTTGCAAAAAATAATTGTTTAGTGTCGCATATTTTAATTACGCCAGGGATTGCCTTTTCTATAGTAAATTATTCAAAAATTCATTTTTTACTGTCTCAAATTTTAATTACGCCACGGATTACCTTTTCTATAGTAAATTATTCAAAAAATAATTTTATACTGTCTCAAATTTTAATTACGCCAGGGATTGCCTTTTCTATAGTAAATTTTGCAAAAAATAATTGTTTAGTGTCGCAAATTTTAATTACGCCAGGGATTGCCTTTTCTATAGTAAATTATTCAAAAAATAATTTTTTCTGTCACAAATTTTAATTACGCCAGGGATTGCCTTTTCTCTAGTAAATTTTGAAAAAAATAATTTTTTACTGTCGCAAATTTTAATTACGCCAGGGATTGCCTTTTCTATAGTAAATTATTCAAAAATTCATTTTTTACTGTCTCAAATTTTAATTACGCCAGGGATTGCCTTTTCTATAGTAAATTTTGCAAAAAATAATTGTTTAGTGTCGCAAATTTTAATTACGCCAGGGATTGCCTTTTCTATAGTAAATTTTGCAAAAAATAATTGTTTAGTGTCGCAAATTTTAATTACGCCAGGGATTGCCTTTTTTATAGTAAATTATTCAAAAAATAATTTTATACTGTCGCAAATTTTAAATACGCCAGGGATTGCCTTTTCTATAGTAAATTTTTCAAAAAATAATTTTATACTGCCGCAAATTTTAATACGCCAGGGATTGCCTTTTCTATAGTAAATTTTGCAAAAAATAATTGTTTAATGTCGCAAATTTTAATTACGCCAGGGATTGCCTTTTCTTTATTAAATTATTCAAAAAATAATTTTTTACTGTCGCAAATTTTAAATACGCCAGGGATTGCCTTTTCTATAGTAAATTTTGCAAAAATTAATTTTTTACTGTCGCAAATTATAATTACGCCAGGGATTGCCTTTTCTATAGTAAATTATTCAAAAATTAATTTTTTACTGTCGCAAGTTTTAATTACGCCAGGGATGGCTTTTCTATAGTAAATTTTGCAAAAATTAATTTTTTACTGTCGCAAATTTTAAATACGCCAGGGATTGCCTTTTCTATAGTAAATTATTCAAAAAATTATTTTATACTGTCGCAAATTTTAAATACGCCAGGGATTGCCTTTTCTATAGTAAATTTTCAAAAAATAATTTATACTGTCGCAAATTTTAAATACGCCAGGGATTGCCTTTTCTATAGTAAATTTTGCAAAAAATAATTTTTTCTGTCACAAATTTTAATTACGCCAGGGATTGCCTTTTCTATAGTAAATTATTCAAAAATAAATTTTTTTCTGTCACAAATTTTAATTACGCCAGGGATTGCCTTTTCTATAGTAAATGTTGCAAAAAATAATTTTTTACTGTTTCAAATTTTAAATACGCCAGGGATTGCCTTTTGTATAGTAAATTATTCAAAAAATAATTTTTTACTGTCGCAAATTTTAATTACGCCAGGGATTGCCTTTTCTATAGTAAATTACTCAAAAATTCATTTTTTCTGTCACAAATTTTAATTACGCCAGGGATTGCCTTTTCTATAGTAAATTATTCAAAAAATAATTTTTTACTGTCTCAAATTTTAATTACGCCAGGGATTGCCTTTTCTATAGTAAATTATTCAAAAATAATTGTTTAGTGTCGCAAATTTTAATTACGCCAGGGATTGCCTTTTCTATAGTAAATTATTCAAAAAATAATTTTATACTGTCGCAAATTTTAATTACGCCAGGGATTGCCTTTTCTATAGTAAATTATTCAAAAAATAATTTTATAATGTCGAAAATTTTAATTACGCCAGGGATTGCATTTTCTATAGTAAATTATTCAAAAAATAATTTTTTCTGTCACAAATTTTAATTACGCCAGGGATTGCCTTTTCTATAGTAAATTATTCAAAAATTCATTTTATACTGGCGCAAATTTTAATTACGCCAGGGATTGCCTTTTCTATAGTAAATTATTCAAAAAATAATTTTTTACTGTCTCAAATTTTAATTACGCCAGGGATTGCCTTTTCTATAGTAAATTATTCAAAAAATAATTTTATACTGTCGCAAATTTTAATTACGCCAGGGATTGCCTTTTTTATAGTAAATTATTCAAAAAATAATTTTATACTGTCGCAAATTTTAAATACGCCAGGGATTGCCTTTTCTATAGTAAATTTTTCAAAAAATAATTTTATACTGGCGCAAATTTTAAATACGCCAGGATTGCCTTTTCTATAGTAAATTATTCAAAAAATAATTTTTCTGTCGCAAATTTTAAATACGCCAGGGATTGCCTTTTCTATAGTAAATTATTCAAAAAATAATTTTATACTGTCTCAAATTTTAATTACGCCAGGTATTGCCTTTTCTATAGTAAATTTTGCAAAAAATAATTTTTTCTGTCGCAAATTTTAAATACGCCAGGGATTGCCTTTTCTATAGTAAATTATTCAAAAAAATAATTTTATACTGTCTCAAATTTTAATTACGCCAGGTATTGCCTTTTCTATAGTAAATTATTCAAAAAATAATTGTTTTCTGTAGCAAATTTTAATTACGCCAGGGATTGCCTTTTCTATAGTAAATTATTCAAAAATTCATTTTTTACTGTCACAAATTTTAATTACGCCAGGGATTGCCTTTTCTATAGTAAATTTTCCAAAAAAATAATTGTTTAGTGTCGCAAATTTTAATTACGCCAGGATTGCCTTTTCTATAGTAAATTATTCAAAAAATAATTTTATCCTGTCGCAAATTTTAAATACGCCAGGGATTGCCTTTTCTATAGTAAGTTTGGCAAAAACTAATTGTTTAGTGTCGCAATTTTAATTACGCCAGGGATTGCCTTTTCTATAGTAAATTATTCAAAAAATAATTTTATACTGTCTCAAATTTTAATTACGCAGGGATTGCCTTTTCTATAGTAAATTTTGCAAAAAATAATTGTTTAGTGTCGCAAATTTTAATTACGCCAGGGATTGCCTTTTCTATAGTAAATTATTCAAAAATTCATTTTTTATTGTCTCAAATTTTAATTACGCCAGGGATTGCCTTTTCTATAGTAAATTTTGCAAAAAATAGTTTTTTAGTGTCGCAAATTTTAATTACGCCAGGGATTACCTTTTCTATAGTAAATTATTCAAAAACTAATTGTTTAGTGTCGCAAATTTTAATTACGCCAGGGATTGCCTTTTCTATAGTAAATTATTCAAAAAATAATTTTTTACTGTCGCAAATTTTAATTACGCCAGGGATAGCCTTTTCTATAGAAAATTATTCAAAAATTCATTTTATACTGTCGCAAATTTTAATTACGCCAGGGATTGCCTTTTCTATAGTAAATTATTCAAAAAATAATTTTTTACTGTCTCACATTTTAATTACGCCAGGGATTGCCTTTTCTATAGTGAATTATTCAAAAAATAATTTTTTACTGTCACAAATTTTAATTACGCCAGGGATTGCCTTTTCTATAGTAAATTTTGCAAAAAATAATTGTTTAGTGTCTCAAATTTTTAATTACGCCAGGGATTGCCTTTTCTATAGTAAATTTTGCAAAAAATAATTGTTTTAGTGTCGCAAATTTTAATTACGCCAGGGATTGCCTTTTCTATAGTAAATTATTCAAAAATTCATTTTTTACTGTCGCAAATTTTAATTACGCCAGGGATTGCCTTTTCTATAGTAAATTATTCAAAAAATAATTTTTTCTGTCACAAATTTTAATTACGCCAGGGATTGCCTTTTCTATAGTAAATTATTCAAAAAATTCATTTTTTTACTGTCGCAAATTTTAATTACGCCAGGGATTGCCTTTTCTATAGTAAATTATTCAAAAATTCATTTTTTACTGTCTCAAATTTTAATTACGCCAGGGATTGCCTTTTCTATAGTAAATTGGCAAAAAATAATTTTTTCTGTAGCAAATTTTAATTACGCCAGGGATTGCCTTTTCTATAGTAAATTATTCAAAAATTCATTTTTTACTGTCTCAAATTTTAATTACGCCAGGGATTGCCTTTTCTATAGTAAATTTTGCAAAAAATAATTGTTTAGTGTCGCAAATTTTAATTACGCCAGGATTGCCTTTTCTATAGTAAATTATTCAAAAAATATTTTTTTACTGTCGCAAATTTTAATTACGCCAGGGATTGCCTTTTCTATAGTAAATTATTCAAAAATTAATTTTTACTGTCTCAAATTTTAATTACGCCAGGGATTGCCTTTTCTATAGTAAATTTTGCAAAAAATAATTGTTTAGTGTCGCAAATTTTAATTACGCCAGGGATTGGCCTTTTCTATAGTAAATTATTCAAAAAATATGTTTATACTGTCGCAAATTTTAAATACGCCAGGGATTGCCTTTTCTATAGTAAATTTTGGCAAAAACTAATTGTTTAGTGTCGCAAATTTTAATTACGCCAGGGATTGCCTTTTCTATAGTAAATTATTCAAAAAATAATTTTATACTGTCTCAAATTTTAATTACGCCAGGAATTGCCTTTTCTATAGTAAATTTTGCAAAAAATAATTGTTTAGTGTCGCAAATTTTAATTACGCCAGGGATTGCCTTTTCTACAGTAAATATTCAAAAATTCATTTTTTACTGTCTCAAATTTTAATTACGCCAGGGATTGCCTTTTCTATTGTAAATTTTGCAAAAAATAATTGTTTAGTGTCGCAAATTTTAATTACGCCAGGGATTGCCTTTTCTATAGTAAATTATTCAAAAACTAATTGTTTAGTGTCGCAAATTTTAATTACGCCAGGGATTGCCTTTTCTATAGTAAATTATTCAAAAAAATAATTTTTTACTGTCGCAAATTTTAATTACGCCAGGGATTGCCTTTTCTATAGAATATTATTCAAAAATTCATTTTATACTGTCGCAAATTTTAATTACGCCAGGGATTGCCTTTTCTATAGTAAATTATTCAAAAAATAATTTTTTACTGTCTCAAATTTTAATTACGCCAGGGTTTGCCTTTTCTATAGTAAATTATTCAAAAAATAATTTTTTACTGTCACACATTTTAATTACGCCAGGGATTGCATTTTCTATAGTAAATTTTGCAAAAAATAATTGTTTAGTGTCTCAAATTTTAATTACGCCAGGTATTGCCTTTTCTATAGTAAATTTTGCAAAAAATAATTGTTTAGTGTCGCAAATTTTAATTACGCCAGGGATTGCCTTTTCTATAGTAAATTATTCAAAAATTCATTTTTTACTGTCGCAAATTTTAATTACGCCAGGGATTGCCTTTTCTATAGTAAATTATTCAAAAAATAATTTTTTCTGTCACAAATTTTAATTACGCCAGGGATTGCCTTGTCTATAGTAAATTTAGCAAAAAATAATTTTTTACTGTCGCAAATTTTAATTACGCCAGGGATTGCCTTTTCTATAGTAAATTATTCAAAATTCATTTTTTACTGTCTCAAATTTTAATTACGCCAGGGATTGCCTTTTTTATAGTAAATTTTGCAAAAAATAATTGTTTAGTGTCGCAAATTTTAATTACGCCAGGGATTGCCTTTTCTATAGAAAATTATTCAAAAAATAATTTTTTACTGTCACAAATTTTAATTACGCCAGGGATTGCCTTTTCTATAGTAAATTTTCCAAAAAATAATTTTTTACTGTCGCAAATTTTAATTACGCCAGGGATTGCCTTTTCTATAGTAAATTATTCAAAAAATAATTTTATACTGTCGCAAATTTTAAATACGCCAGGGATTGCCTTTTCTATAGTAAATTATTCAAAAAATAATTTTATACTGTCTCAAATTTTAATTACGCCAGGGATTGCCTTTTCTATAGTAAATTTTGCAAAAAATAATTGTTTAGTGTGTCGCAGATTTTAATTACGCCAGGGATTGCCTTTTCTATAGTAAATTATTCAAAAATAATTTTTTCTGTCACAAATTTTAATTACGCCAGGGATTGCCTTTTCTATAGTAAATTATTCAAAAATTAATTTTTTTCTGTCGCAAATTTTAATTACGCCAGGGATTGCCTTTTCTATAGTAAATTATTCAAAAATTCATTTTTTACTGTCTCAAATTTTAATTACGCCAGGGATTGCCTTTTCTATAGTAAATTTTGCAAAAAATAATTGTTTAGTGTCGCAAATTTTAATTACGCCAGGTATTGCCTTTTCTATAGTAAATTATTCAAAAAATAATTTTTTACTGTCACAAATTTTAATTACGCCAGGGATTGCCTTTTCTATAGTAAATTTTGCAAAAAATAATTTTTTACTGTCGCAAATTTTAATTACGCCAGGGATTGCCTTTTCTATAGTAAATAATTCAAAAATTCATTTTTTACTGACTCAAATTTTAATTACGCCAGGGATTGCCTTTTCTATAGTAAATTTTGCAAAAAATAATTGTTTAGTGTCGCAAATTTTAATTACGCCAGGGATTGCCTTTTCTATAGTAAATTATTCAAAAATAATTTTTTCTGTCACAAATTTTAATTACGCCAGGGATTGCCTTTTCTATAGTAAATTATTCAAAAATTAATTTTTTACTGTCGCAAATTTTAATTACGCCAAGGATTGCCTTTTCTATAGTAAATTATTCAAAAATTCATTTTTTACTGTCTCAAATTTTAATTACGCCAGGGATTGCCTTTTCTATAGTAAATTTTGCAAAAAATAATTGTTTAGTGTCGCAAAGTTTAATTTCGCCAGGGATTGCCTTTTCTATAGTAAATTATTCAAAAAATATTTTTTTACTGTCGCAAATTTTAATTACGCCAAGGATTGCCTTTTCTATAGTAAATTATTCAAAAATTAATTTTTACTGTCTCAAATTTTAATTACGCCAGGGATTTCCTTTTCTATAGTAAATTATTCAAAAATTAATTTTTTACTGTCTCAAATTTTAATTACGCCAGGGATTGCCTTTTCTATTGTAAATTATTCAAAAATTCAAATTTTACTGTCTCAAATTTTAATTACGCCAGGGATTGCCTTTTCTATAGTAAATTATTCAAAAATTCATTTTTTACTGTCGCAAATATTAATTACGCCAGGGATTGCCTTTTCTATAGTAAATTTTGCAAAAAATTATTTTTTAATCTCGCAAATTTTAATTACGCCAGGGATTGCCTTTACTATAGTAAATTTTGCAAAAAATAATTGTTTAGTGTCGCAAATTTTAATTACGCCAGGTATTGCCTTTTCTATAGTAAATTAATCAAAAAATAATTTTTTCTGTCACAAATTTTAATTACGCCAGGGATTGCCTTTTCTATAGTAAATTATTCAAAAAATAATTTTATACTGTCGCAAATTTTAAATACGCCAGGGATTGCCTTTTCTATAGTAAATTATTCAAAAAATAATTTTATACTGTCGCAAATTTTAATTACGCCAGGGATTGCCTTTTCTATAGTAAATTATTCAAAAAATAATTTTTTACTGTCGCAAATTATAATTACGCCAGGGATTGCCTTTTCTATAGTAAATTTTTCAAAAATTCATTTTTTACTGTCTCAAATTTTAATTACGCCAGAGATTGCCTTTTCTATAGTAAATTATTCAAAAAATAATTTTTTACTGTCGCAAATTTTAAATACGCCAGGGATTGCCTTTTCTATAGTAAATTTTTCAAAAATAATTTTATACTGTCGCAAATTTTAAATACGCCAGGGATTGCCTTTTCTATAGTAAATTTTGCAAAAAAATAATTTTTTCTGTCACAAATTTTAATTACGCCAGGGATTGCCTTTTCTATAGTAAATTATTCAAAAATTAATTTTTTCTGTCGCAAATTTTAATTACGCCAGGGATTGCCCTTTCTATAGTAAATTATTCAAAAATTCATTTATTACTGTCTCAAATTTTAATTACGCCAGGGATTGCCTTTTCTATAGTAAATTTTGCAAAAAATAATTGTTTAGTGTCGCAAATTTTAATTACGCCAGGGATTGCCTTTTCTATAGTAAATTATTCAAAAATTCATTTTTTACTGTCGCAAATTTTAATTACGCCAGGGATTGCCTTTTCTATAGTAAATTATTCAAAAAATAATTTTTTCTGTCACAAATTTTAATTACGCCAGGGATTGCCTTGTCTTTAGTAAATTTAGCAAAAAATAATTTTTTACTGTCGCAAATTTTAATTACGCCAGGGATTGCCTTTTCTATAGTAAATTATTCAAAAATTCATTTTTTACTGTCTCAAATTTTAATTACGCCAGGGATTGCCTTTTTTATAGTAAATTTTGCAAAAAATAATTGTTTAGTGTCGCAAATTTTAATTACGCCAGGGATTGCCTTTTCTATAGTAAATTATTCAAAAAATAATTTTTTACTGTCACAAATTTTACTTACGCCAGGGATTGCCTTTTCTATAGTAAATTTTCCAAAAAATAATTTTTTACTGTCGCAAATTTTAATTACGCCAGGGATTGCCTTTTCTATAGTAAATTATTCAAAAAATAATTTTATACTGTCGCAAATTTTAAATACGCCAGGGATTGCCTTTTCTATAGTAAATTATTCAAAAAATAATTTTATACTGTCTCAAATTTTAATTACGCCAGGGATTGCCTTTTCTATAGTAAATTTTGCAAAAAATAATTGTTTAGTGTCGCAGATTTTAATTACGCCAGGGATTGCCTTTTCTATAGTAAATTATTCAAAAAATAATTTTTTCTGTCACAAATTTTAATTACGCCAGGGATTGCCTTTTCTATAGTAAATTATTCAAAAATTAATTTTTTTCTGTCG
>CAWVNZ010001392.1:0-68387 GCA_963930735.1 Dioctria linearis
GATTGCCTTTTCTATAGTAAATTATTAAAAAAATAATTTTTTACTGTCGCAAATTTTAAATACGCCAGGGATTGCCTTTTCTATAGTAAATTATTCAAAAAATAATTTTATACTGTCGCAAATTTTAATTGCGCCAGGGATTGCCTTTTCTATAGTAAATTATTCAAAAAATAATTTTATACTGTCGCAAATTTTAAGCGCGCCAGGGATTGCCTTTTCTATAGTAAATTATTCAAAAAATAATTTTTTACTGTCGCAAATTTTAAGTGCGCCAGGGATTGCCTTTTCTATAGTAAATTATTCAAAAAATAATTTTATACTGTCGCAAATTTTAATTACGCCAGGGATTGCCTTTTCTATAGTAAATTATTCAAAAAATAATTTTCTACTGTCGCAAATTTTAAGTGCGCCAGGGATTGCCCTTTCTATAGTAAATTATTCAAAAAATAATTTTATACTGTCGCAAATTTTAATTGCGCCAGGGATTGCCTTTTCTATAGTAAATTATTCAAAAAATAATTTTATACTGTCGCAAATTTTAATTGCGGCAGGGGTTGCCTTTTCTATAGTAAATTATTCAAAAAATAATTTTCTACTGTCGCAAATTTTAATTACGCCAGGGATTGCCTTTTCTATAGTAAACTTTTCAAAAAATAATTTTCTATTGTCGCAACTTTTAAATACGCCAGGGATTGCCTTTTCTATAGAAAATTATTCAAAAAATAATTTTCAACTGTCGCAAATTTTAATTGCGCCAGGGATTGCCCTTTCTATAGTAAATTATTCAAAAAATAATTTTCAACTGTCGCAAATTTTAATTGCGCCAGGAATTGCCTTTTCTATAGTAAATTATTCAAAAAATAATTTTCAACTGTCGCAAATTTTAATTGCGCCAGGGATTGCCTTTTTTATAGTAAGTTATTCAAAAAATAATTTTTTACTGTCGCAAATTTTAATTACACCAGGGATTGCCTTTTCTATAGTAAATTATTCAAAAAATAATTTTCTACTGTCGCAAATTTTAATTACGCCAGGGATTGCCTTTTCTATAGTAAACTTTTCAAAAAATAATTTTCTATTGTCGCAACTTTTAAATACGCCAGGGATTGCCTTTTCTATAGAAAATTATTCAAAAAATAATTTTCAACTGTCGCAAATTTTAATTGCGCCAGGGATTGCCCTTTCTATAGTAAATTATTCAAAAAATAATTTTCAACTGTCGCAAATTTTAATTGCGCCAGGTATTGCCTTTTCTATAGTAAATTATTCAAAAAATAATTTTTTACTGTCGCAAATTTTAATTACGCCAAGGATTGCCTTTTCTATAGTAAATTATTCAAAAAATAATTTTATACTGTCGCAAATTTTCATTACGCCAGGGATTGCCTTTTCTATAGTAAATTATTCAAAAAATAATTTTCTTTGTCGCAAATTTTAATTACGCCAGGGATTGCCTTTCTATAGTAAATTATTCAAAAAATAATTTTATACTGTCGCAAATTTTAATTGCGCCAGGGATTGCCTTTTCTATAGTAAATTATTCAAAAAATAATTTTATACTGTCGCAAATTTTAAGTGCGCCAGGGATTGCCTTTCTATAGTAAATTATTCAAAAAATAATTTTATACTGTCGCAAATTTTAAATAAGCCAGGGATTGCCTTTTCTATAGTAAATTATTCAAAAAATAATTTTCAACTGTCGCAAATTTTAAATACGCCAGGGATTGCCTTTTCTATAGTAAATTATTCAAAAAATAATTTTCAACTGTCGCAAATTTTAATTCCGCCAGGGATTGCCCTTTCTATAGTAAATTATTCCAAAAATAATTTTCAACTGTCGCAAATTTTAATTGCGTCAGGGATTGCCTTTTCTATAGTAAATTATTCAAAAAATATTTTTTTACTGTCGCAAATTTTAATTACGCCAGGGATTGCCTTTTCTATAGTAAATTATTCAAAAAATAATTTTCTACTGTCGCAAATTTTAATTACGCCAGGGATTGCCTTTTCTATAGTAAACTTTTCAAAAAATAATTTTCTATTGTCGCAAATTTTAATTACGCCAGGGATTGCCTTTTCTATAGTAAATTATTCAAAAATAATTTTATACTGTCGCAAATTTTAATTACGCCAGGGATTGCCTTTTCTATAGTAAATTATTCAAAAAATACTTTTCTACTGTCGCAAATTTTAATTACGCCAGGGATTGCCTTTTCTATAGTAAATTATTCAAAAAATAATTTTATACTGTCGCAAATTTTAATTGCGCCAGGGATTGCCTTTTCTATAGTAAATTATTCAAAAAATAATTTTTTACTGTCGCAAATTTTAATTGCGCCAGGGATTGCCTTTTCTATAGTAAATTATTCAAAAAATAATTTTCTACTGTCGCAAATTTTAATTACGCCAGGGATTGCCTTTTCTATAGTAAATTATTCAAAAAATAATTTTCTACTGTCGCAAATTTTAATTACGCCAGGGATTGCCTTTTCTATAGTAAATTATTCAAAAAATAATTTTCTACTGTTGCAAATTTTAATTACGCCAGGGATTGCCTTTTCTATAGTAAATTATTCAAAAAATTATTTTCTACTGTCGCAAATTTTAATTACGCCAGGGATTGCCTTTTCTATAGTAAATTATTCAAAAAATAATTTTATACTGTCGCAAATTTTAATTGCGCCAGGGATTGCCTTTTCTATAGTAAATTATTCAAAAAATAATTTTTTACTGTCGCAAATTTTAATTGCGCCAGGGATTGCCTTTTCTATAGTAAATTATTCAAAAAATAAGTTTCTACTGTCGCAAATTTTAATTGCGCCAGGGATTGCCTTTTCTATAGTAAATTATTCAAAAAATAATTTTTTACTGTCGCAAATTTTAAATACGCCAGGGATTGCCATTTCTATAGTAAATTATTCAAAAAATAATTTTATACTGTCGCAAATTTTAATTGCGCCAGGGATTGCCTTTTCTATAGTAAATTATTCAAAAAATAATTTTATACTGTCGCAAATTTTAAGCGCGCCAGGGATTGCCTTTTCTATAGTAAATTATTCAAAAAATAATTTTTTACTGTCGCAAATTTTAAGTGCGCCAGGGATTGCCTTTTCTATAGTAAATTATTCAAAAAATAATTTTATACTGTCGCAAATTTTAATTACGCCAGGGATTGCCTATTCTATAGTAAATTATTCAAAAAATAATTTTCTACTGTCGCAAATTTTAAGTGCGCCAGGGATTGCCTTTTCTATAGTAAATTATTCAAAAAATAATTTTATACTGTCGCAAATTTTAATTGCGCCAGGGATTGCCTTTTCTATAGTAAATTATTCAAAAAATAATTTTATACTGTCGCAAATATTTTAATTGCGGCAGGGGATGCCTTTTCTATAGTAAATTATTCAAAAAATAATTTTCTACTGTCGCAAATTTTAAGTGCGCCAGGGATTGCCTTTTCTATAGTAAATTATTCAAAAAATAATTTTTTACTGTCGCAAATTTTAAGTGCGCCAGGGATTGCCTTTCCATAGTAAATTACTCAAAAAATAATTTTATACTGTCGCAAATTTTAATTACGCCAGGGATTGCCTTTTCTATAGTAAATTATTCAAAAAATAATTTTCTACTGTCGCAAATTTTAAGTGCGCCAGGGATTGCTTTTTCTATAGTAAATTATTAAAAAAATAATTTTATACTGTCGCAAATTTTAATTGCGCCAGGGACTGCTTTTTCTATAGTAAATTATTCAAAAAATAATTTTCAACTGTCGCAAATTTTAATTACGCCAGGGATTGCCTTTTCTATAGTAAATTATTCAAAAAATAATTTTTTACTGTCGCAAATTTTAAATACGCCAAGGATTGCCTTTTTTTTCTATAGTAAATTATTCAAAAAATAATTTTTTACTGTCGCAAATTTTAAATATCCCAGGGATTGCCTTTTCTATAGTAAACTTCTCACAAATTAATTTTTTACTGTCGCAAATTTTAAATACGCCAGGGATTGCCTTTTCTATAGTAAATTATTCAAAAAATAATTTTTTACTGTCGCAAATTTCAAATCCGCCAGGGATTGCCTTTTCTATAGTAAATTATTCAAAAAATAATTTTCTACTGTCGCAAATTTTAATTACGCCAGGTATTGCCTTTTCTATAGTAAATTATTCAAAAAATATTTTTTTACTATCGCAAGTTTTAATTGCGCCAGGGATTGCCTTTTCTACAGTAAATTTTGCAAAAAATAATTTTTTACTGTCGCAAATTTTAATTGCGAAGGGATTGCCTTTTCTATAGTAAATTATTCAAAAAATAATTTTGTACTGTCGCAAATTTTAAATACGCCAGGGATTGCCTTTTCTATAGTAAATTATTCAAAAAATAATTTTATACTGTCGCAAATTTTAATTGCGCCAGGGATTGCCTTTTCTATAGTAAATTATTCAAAAAATAATTTTATACTGTCGCAGATTTTAATTGCGCCAGGGATTGCCTTTTCTATAGTAAATTATTCAAAAAATAATTTTCTACTGTCGCAAATTTTAATTGCGCCAGGGATTGCCTTTTCTATAGTAAATTATTCAAAAAATAATTTTCTACTGTCGCAAATTTTAATTGCGCCAAGGATTGCCTTTTCTATAGTAAATTATTCAAAAAATAATTTTAAACTGTCGCAAATTTTAATTACGCCACGGATTGCTTTTCTATAGTAAATTATTCAAAAAATAATTTTTTACTGTCGCAAATTTTAAATACGCCAGGGATTGCCTTTTCTATAGTAAATTATTCAAAAAATAATTTTATACTGTCGCAAATTTTAATTGCGCCAGGGATTGCCTTTTCTATAGTAAATTATTCAAAAAATAATTTTATACTGTCGCAAATTTTAAGTGCGCCAGGGATTGCCTTTTCTATAGTAAATTATTCAAAAAATAATTTTTTACTGTCGCAAATTTTAAGTGCGCCAGAGATTGCCTTTTCTATAGTAAATTATTCAAAAAATAATTTTATACTGTCGCAAATTTTAATTACGCCAGGGATTGCCTTTTCTATAGTAAATTATTCAAAAAATAATTTTCTACTGTCGCAAATTTTAAGTGCGCCAGGGATTGCCTTTTCTATAGTAAATTATTCAAAAAATAATTTTATACTGTCGCAAATTTTAATTGCGCCAGGGATTGCCTTTTCTATAGTAAATTATTCAAAAAATAATTTTATACTGTCGCAAATTTTAATTGCGCCAGGGATTGCCTTTTCTATAGTAAATTATTCAAAAAATAATTTTTTACTGTCGCAAATTTTAATTACGCCAGGGATTGCCTTTTCTATAGTAAATTATTCAAAAAATAATTTTCTACTGTCGCAAATTTTAACTACGCCAGGGATTGCCTTTTCTATAGTAAATTATTCAAAAAATAATTTTATACTGTCGCAAATTTTAATTGCGCCAGGGATTGCCTTTTCTATAGTAAATTATTCAAAAAATAATTTTCAACTGTCGCAAATTTTAATTACGCCAGGGATTGCCTTTTCTATAGTAAATTATTCAAAAAATAATTTTATACTGTCGCAAATTTTAAGTGCGCCAGGGATTGCCTTTTCTATAGTAAATTATTCAAAAAATAATTTTATACTGTCGCAAATTTTAAGTGCGCCTGGGATTGCCTTTTCTATAGTAAATTATTCAAAAAATAATTTTCTACTGTCGCAAATTTTAAGTGCGCCAGGGATTGCCTTTTCTATAGTAAATTATTCAAAAAATAATTTTATACTGTCGCAAATTTTAATTACGGCAGGGATTGCCTTTTCTATAGTAAATTATTCAAAAAATAATTTTCTACTGTCGCAAATTTTAAGTGCGCCAGGGATTGCCTTTTCTATAGTAAATTATTCAAAAAATAATTTTATACTGTCGCAAATTTTAAATACGCCAGGGATTGCCTTTTCTATAGTAAATTATTCAAAAAATAATTTTATACTGTCGCAAATTTTAATTGCGCCAGGGATTGCCTTTTCTATAGTAAATTATTCAAAAAATAATTTTATACTGTCGCAGATTTTAATTGCGCCAGGGATTGCCTTTTCTATAGTAAATTATTCAAAAAATAATTTTCTACTGTCGCAAATTTTAATTGCGCCAGGGATTGCCTTTTCTATAGTAAATTATTCAAAAAATAATTTTCTACTGTCGCAAATTTTAATTGCGCCAAGGATTGCCTTTTCTATAGTAAATTATTCAAAAAATAATTTTAAACTGTCGCAAATTTTAATTACGCCACGGATTGCTTTTCTATAGTAAATTATTCAAAAAATAATTTTTTACTGTCGCAAATTTTAAATACGCCAGGGATTGCCTTTTCTATAGTAAATTATTCAAAAAATAATTTTATACTGTCGCAAATTTTAATTGCGCCAGGGATTGCCTTTTCTATAGTAAATTATTCAAAAAATAATTTTATACTGTCGCAAATTTTAAGTGCGCCAGGGATTGCCTTTTCTATAGTAAATTATTCAAAAAATAATTTTTTACTGTCGCAAATTTTAAGTGCGCCAGAGATTGCCTTTTCTATAGTAAATTATTCAAAAAATAATTTTATACTGTCGCAAATTTTAATTACGCCAGGGATTGCCTTTTCTATAGTAAATTATTCAAAAAATAATTTTCTACTGTCGCAAATTTTAAGTGCGCCAGGGATTGCCTTTTCTATAGTAAATTATTCAAAAAATAATTTTATACTGTCGCAAATTTTAATTGCGCCAGGGATTGCCTTTTCTATAGTAAATTATTCAAAAAATAATTTTATACTGTCGCAAATTTTAATTGCGCCAGGGATTGCCTTTTCTATAGTAAATTATTCAAAAAATAATTTTTTACTGTCGCAAATTTTAATTACGCCAGGGATTGCCTTTTCTATAGTAAATTATTCAAAAAATAATTTTCTACTGTCGCAAATTTTAACTACGCCAGGGATTGCCTTTTCTATAGTAAATTATTCAAAAAATAATTTTATACTGTCGCAAATTTTAATTGCGCCAGGGATTGCCTTTTCTATAGTAAATTATTCAAAAAATAATTTTCAACTGTCGCAAATTTTAATTACGCCAGGGATTGCCTTTTCTATAGTAAATTATTCAAAAAATAATTTTATACTGTCGCAAATTTTAAGTGCGCCAGGGATTGCCTTTTCTATAGTAAATTATTCAAAAAATAATTTTATACTGTCGCAAATTTTAAGTGCGCCTGGGATTGCCTTTTCTATAGTAAATTATTCAAAAAATAATTTTCTACTGTCGCAAATTTTAAGTGCGCCAGGGATTGCCTTTTCTATAGTAAATTATTCAAAAAATAATTTTATACTGTCGCAAATTTTAATTACGGCAGGGATTGCCTTTTCTATAGTAAATTATTCAAAAAATAATTTTCTACTGTCGCAAATTTTAAGTGCGCCAGGGATTGCCTTTTCTATAGTAAATTATTCAAAAAATAATTTTATACTGTCGCAAATTTTAAATACGCCAGGGATTGCCTTTTCTACAGTAAATTATTCAAAAAATAATTTTATACTGTCGCAAATTTTAAGTGCGCCAGGAATTGCCTTTTCTATAGTAAATTATTCAAAAAATAATTTTATACTGTCGCAAATTTTAAGTGCGCCAGGGATTGCCTTTTCTATAGTAAATTATTCAAAAAATAATTTTATACTCTCGCAAATTTTAAATACGCCAGGGATTGCCTTTTCTATAGTAAATTATTCAAAAAATAATTTTATACTGTCGCAAATTTTAATTGCGCCAGGGATTGCCTTTTCTATAGTAAATTATTCAAAAAATAATTTTATACTGTCGAAAATTTTAAGTGCGCCAGGGATTGCCTTTTCTATAGTAAATTATTCAAAAAATAATTTTTTACTCTCGCAAATTTTAGGTGCGCCAGGGATTGCCTTTTCTATAGTAAATTATTCAAAAAATAATTTTATACTGTCGCAAATTTTAATTGCGCCAGGGATTGCCTTCTCTATAGTAAATTATTCAAAAAATAATTTTATACTGTCGCAAATTTTAAGTGCGCCAGGGATTGCCTTTTCTATAGTAAATTATTCAAAAAATAATTTTTTACTGTCGCAAATTTTAAGTGCGACAGGGATTGCCTTTTCTATAGTAAATTATTCAAAAAATAATTTTATACTGTCGCAAATTTTAATTGCGCCAGGGATTGCCTTTTCTATAGTAAATTATTCAAAAAATAATTTTATACTGTCGCAAATTTTAAGTGCGCCAGGGATTGCCTTTTCTATAGTAAATTATTCAAAAAAATAATTTTTTACTGTCACAAATTTTAAGTGCGCCAGGGATTGCCTTTTCTATAGTAAATTATTCAAAAAATAATTTTATACTGTCGCAAATTTTAATTACGCCAGGGATTGCCTTTTCTATAGTAAATTATTCAAAAAATAATTTTCTACTGTCGCAAATTTTAAGTGCGCCAGGGATTGCCTTTTCTATAGTAAATTATTCAAAAAATAATTTTATACTGTCGCAAATTTTAATTGCGCCAGGGATTGCCTTTTCTATAGTAAATTATTCAAAAAATAATTTTATACTGTCGCAAATTTTAATTGCGCCAGGGATTGCCTTTTCTATAGTAAATTATTCAAAAAATAATTTTTTACTGTCGCAAATTTTAATTACGCCAGGGATTGCCTTTTCTATAGTAAATTATTCAAAAAATAATTTTCTACTGTCGCAAATTTTAGTTACGCCAGGGATTGCCTTTTCTATAGTAAATTATTCAAAAAATAATTTTATACTGTCGCAAATTTTAATTGCGCCAGGGATTGCCTTTTCTATAGTAAATTATTCAAAAAATAAGTTTCAACTGTCGCAAATTTTAATTACGCCAGAGATTGCCGTTTCTATAGTAAATTATTCAAAAAATAATTTTATACTGTTGCAAATTTTAAGTGCACCAGGGATTGCCTTTTCTATAGTAAATTATTCAAAAAATAATTTTATACTGTCGCAAATTTTAAGTGCGCCAGGGATTGCCTTTTCTATAGTAAATTATTCAAAAAATAATTTTCTACTGTCGCAAATTTTAAGTGCGCCAGGGATTGCCTTTTCTATAGTAAATTATTCAAAAAATAATTTTATACTGTCGCAAATTTTAATTAAGCCAAGGATTGCCTTTTCTATAGTAAATTATTCAAAAAATAATTTTCTACTGTCGCAAATTTTAAGTGCGCCAGGGATTGCCTTTTCTATAGTAAATTATTCAAAAAATAATTTTATACTGTCGCAAATTTTAATTGCGCCAGGGATTGCCTTTTCTATAGTAAATTATTCAAAAAATAATTTTATACTGTCGCAAATTTTAATTGCGCCAGGGATTGCCATTTCTATAGTAAATTATTCAAAAAATAATTTTTTACTGTCGCAAATTTTAATTACGCCAGGGATTGCCTTTTCTATAGTAAATTATTCAAAAAATAATTTTCTACTGTCGCAAATTTTAATTGCGCCAGGGATTGCCTTTTCTATAGTAAATTATTAAAAAAATAATTTTATACTGTCGCAAATTTTAATTGCGCCAGGGATTGCCTTTTCTATAGTAAATTATTCAAAAAATAATTTTCAACTGTCGCAAATTTTAATTACGCCAGGGATTGCCTTTTCTATAGTAAATTATTCAAAAAATAATTTTATACTGTCGCAAATTTTAATTGCGCCAGGGATTGGCTTTTCTATAGTAAATTATTCAAAAAATAATGTTATACTGTCGCAAATTTTACGTGCGCCAGGGATTGCCTTTTCTATAGTAAATTATTCAAAAAATAATTTTTTACTGTCGCAAATTTTAAGTGCGCCAGGGATTGCCTTTTCTATAGTAAATTATTCAAAAAATAATTTTATACTGTCGTAAATTTTAATTACGCCAGGGATTGTCTTTTCTATAGTAAATTATTCAAAAAATAATTTTCTACTGTCGCAAATTTTAAGTGCGCCAGGGATTGCCTTTTCTATAGTAAATTATTCAAAAAATAATTTTATACTGTCGCAAATTTTAATTGCGCCAGGGATAGCTTTTTCTATAGTAAATTATTCAAAAAATAATTTTCAACTGTCGCAAATTTTAATTACGCCAGGGATTGCCTTTTCTATAGTAAATTATTCAAAAAATAATTTTTTACTGTCGCAAATTTTAAATACGTCAGGGATTGCCTTTTCTATAGTAAATTATTCAAAAAATAATTTGTTACTGTCGCAAATTTTAAATATCCCAGGGATTGCCTTTTCTATAGTAAATTTCTCACAAATTAATTTTTTACTGTCGCAAATTTTAAATACGCCAGGGATTGCCTTTTCTATAGTAAATTATTCAAAAAATAATTTTTTACTGTAGCAAATTTCAAATCCGCCAGGGATTGCCTTTTCTATAGTAAATTATTCAAAAAATAATTTTTTACTGTCGCAAATTTTAAATACGCCAGGGATTGCCTTTTCTATAGTAAATTATTCAAAAAATAATTTTATACTGTCGCAAATTTTAAGTGCGCCAGGGATTGCCTTTTCTATAGTAAATTATTCAAAAAATAATTTTATACTGTCGCAAATTTTAATTACGCCAAGGATTGCCTTTTCTATAGTAAATTACTCAAAAAATAATTTTTTACTGTCGCAAATTTTAAATACGCCAGGGATTGCCTTTTCTATAGTAAATTATTCAAAAAATAATTTTATACTGTCGCAAATTTTAATTACGCCAGGGATTGCCTTTTCTATAGTAAATTATTCAAAAAATAATTTTATACTGTCGCAAATTTTAATTGCGCCAGAGATTGCCTTTTCTATAGTAAATTATTCAAAAAATAATTTTATACTGTCGCAAATTTTAATTGCGCCAGGGATTGCCTTTTCTTTAGTAAATTATTCAAAAAATAATTTCTACTGTCGCAAATTTTAATTACGCCAGGGATTGCCTTTTCTATAGTAAATTTCTCACAAATTAATTTTCTACTGTCGCAAATTTCAAATCCGCCCGGGGATTGCCTTTTCTACAGTAAATTTTGCAAAAAATAATTTTATAATGTCGCAAATTTTAATTGCGCCAGGGATTGCCTTTTCTATAGTAAATTATTCAAAAAATAATTTTATACTGTCGCAAATTTTAAATACGCCAGGGATTGCCTTTTCTATAGTAAATTATTCAAAAAATAATTTTATACTGTCGCAAATTTTAAGTGCGCCAGGGATTGCCTTTTCTATAGTAAATTATTCAAAAAATAATTTTATACTGTCGCAAATTTTAATTACGCCAGGGATTGCCTTTTCTATAGTAAATTATTCAAAAAATAATTTTCTACTGTCGCAAATTTTAAGTGCGCCAGGGATTGCCTTTTCTATAGTAAATTATTCAAAAAATAATTTTATACTGTCGCAAATTTTATATACTCCAGGGATTGCCTTTTCTATAGTAAATTATTCAAAAAATAATTTTATGCTGTCGCAAATTTTAATTGCGCCAGGGATTGCCTTTTCTCTAGTAAATTATTCAAAAAATAATTTTATACTGTCGCAAATTTTAAGTGCGCCAGGGATTGCCTTTTCTATAGTAAATTATTCAAAAAATAATTGTTTACTGTCGCAAATTTTAAGTGCGACAGGGATTGCCTTTTCTATAGTAAATTATTCAAAAAATAATTTTATACTGTCGCAAATTTTAATTGCGCCAGGGATTGCCTTTTCTATAGTAAATTATTCAAAAAATAATTTTTTACTGTCGCAAATTTTAATTGCGCCAAGGATTGCCTTTTCTATAGTAAATTATTCAAAAAATAATTTTCTACTGTCGCAAATTTTAATTGCGCCAGGGATTGCCTTTTCTATATAAATTATACAAAAAATAATTTTCAACTGTCGCAAATTTTAATTACGCCATTGATTGCCTTTTCTATAGTAAATTATTCAAAAAATAATTTTTTACTGTCGCAAATTTTAAATACGTCAGGGATTGCCTTTTCTATAGTAAATTATTCAAAAAATAATTTTATACTGTCGCAAATTTTAATTGCGCCAGGGATTGCCTTTTCTATAGTAAATTATTCAAAAAATAATTTTATACTGTCGCAAATTTTAAGTGCGCCAGGGATTGCCTTTTCTATAGTAAATTATTCAAAAAATAATTTTTTACTGTCGCAAATTTTAAGTGCGCCAGGGATTGCCTTTTCTATAGTAAATTATTCAAAAAATAATTTTATACTGTCGCAAAATTTAATTACGCCAGGGATTGCCTTTTCTATAGTAAATTATTCAAAAAATAATTTTCTACTGTCGCAAATTTTAAGTGCGCCAGGGATTGCCTTTTCTATAGTAAATTATTCAAAAAATAATTTTATACTGTCGCAAATTTTAATTGCGCCAGGGATTGCCTTTTCTATAGTAAATTATTCAAAAAATAATTTTATACTGTCGCAAATTTTAATTGCGCCAGGGATTGCCTTTTCTATAGTAAATTATTCAAAAAATAATTTTTTACTGTCGCAAATTTTAATTACGCCAGGGATTGCCTTTTCTATAGTAAATTATTCAAAAAATAATTTTCTACTGTCGCAAATTTTAATTACGCCAGGGATTGCCTTTTCTATAGTAAATTATTCAAAAAATAATTTTATACTGTCGCAAATTTTAATTGCGCCAGGGATTGCCTTTTCTATAGTAAATTATTCAAAAAATAATTTTCTACTGTCGCAAATTTTAACTACGCCAGGGATTGCCATTTCTATAGTAAATTATTCAAAAAATAATTTTATACTGTTGCAAATTTTAAGTGCGCCAGGGATTGCCTTTTCTATAGTAAATTATTCAAAAAATAATTTTATACTGTCGCAAATTTTAAGTGCGCAGGGATTGCCTTTTCTATAGTAAATTATTCAAAAAATAATTTTCTACTGTCGCAAATTTTAAGTGCGCCAGGGATTGCCATTTCTATAGTAAATTATTCAAAAAATAATTTTATACTGTCGCAAATTTTAATTACGCCAAGGATTGCCTTTTCTATAGTAAATTATTCAAAAAATAATTTTCTACTGTCGCAAATTTTAAGTGCGCCAGGGATTGCCTTTTCTATAGTAAATTATTCAAAAAATAATTTTATACTGTCGCAAATTTTAATTGCGCCAGGAATTGCCTTTTCTATAGTAAATTATTCAAAAAATAATTTTATATTGTCGCAAATTTTAATTGCGCCAGGGATAGCCTTTTCTATAGTAAATTATTCAAAAAATAATTTTTTACTGTCGCAAATTTTAATTACGCCAGGGATTGCCTTTTCTATAGTAAATTATTCAAAAAATAATTTTCTACTGTCGCAAATTTTAATTACGCCAGGGATTGCCTTTTCTATAGTAAATTATTCAAAAAATAATTTTATACTGTCGCAAATTTTAATTGCGCCAGGGATTGCCTTTTCTATAGTACATTATTCAAAAAATAATTTTCAACTGTCGCAAATTTTAATTACGCCAGGGATTGCCTTTTCTATAGTAAATTATTCAAAAACTAATTTTATGCTGTCGCAAATTTTAATTGCGCCAGGGATTGGCTTTTCTATAGTAAATTATTCAAAAGATAATTTTATACTGTCGCAAATTTTACGTGCGCCAGGGATTGCCTTTTCTATAGTAAATTATTCAAAAAATAATTTTTTACTGTCGCAAATTTTAAGTGCGCCAGGGATTGCCTTTTCTATAGTAAATTATTCAAAAAATAATTTTATACTGTCGCAAATTTTAAGTGCGCCAGGGATTGCCTTTTCTATAGTAAATTATTCAAAAAATAATTTTCTACTGTCGCAAATTTTAAGTGCGCCAGGGATTGCCTTTTCTATAGTAAATTATTCAAAAAATAATTTTATACTGTCGCAAATTTTAATTACGCCAAGGATTGCCTTTTCTATAGTAAATTATTCAAAAAATAATTTTCTACTGTCGCAAATTTTAAGCGCGCCAGGGATTGCCTTTTCTATAGTAAATTATTCAAAAAATAATTTTATACTGTCGCAAATTTTAATTGCGCCAGGGATTGCCTTTTCTATAGTAAATTATTCAAAAAATAATTTTATATTGTCGCAAATTTTAATTGCGCCAGGGATTGCCTTTTGTATAGTAAATTATTCAAAAAATAATTTTTTACTGCCGCAAATTTTAATTACGCCAGGGATTGCCTTTTCTATAGTAAATTATTCAAAAAATAATTTTCTACTGTCGCAAATTTTAATTACGCCAGGGATTGCCTTTTCTATAGTAAATTATTCAAAAAATAATTTTATACTGTCGCAAATTTTAATTGCGCCAGGGATTGCCTTTTCTATAGTAAATTATTCAAAAAATAATTTTCAACTGTCGCAAATTTTAATTACGCCAGGGATTGCCTTTTCTATAGTAAATTATTCAAAAAATAATTTTACACTGTCGCAAATTTTAATTGCGCCAGGGATTGGCTTTTCTATAGTAAATTATTCAAAAAATAATTTTATACTGTCGCAAATTTTACGTGCGCCAGGGATTGCCTTTTCTATAGTAAATTATTCAAAAAATAATTTTTTACTGTCGCAAATTTTAAGTGCGCCAGGGATTGCCTTTTCTATAGTAAATTATTCAAAAAATAATTTTATACTGTCGCAAATTTTAATTGCGCCAGGGATTGCCTTTTCTATAGTAAATTATTCAAAAAATAATTTTCTACTGTCGCAAATTTTAAGTGCGCCAGGGATTGCCTTTTCTATAGTAAATTATTCAAAAAATAATTTTATACTGTCGCAAATTATAATTGCGCCAGGGATTGCTTTTTCTATAGTAAATTATTCAAAAAATAATTTTCAACTGTCGCAAATTTTAATTACGCCAGGGATTGCCTTTTCTATAGTAAATTATTCAAAAAATAATTTTTTACTGTCGCAAATTTTAAATACGTCAGGGATTGCCTTTTCTATAGTAAATTATTCAAAAAATAATTTGTTACTGTCGCAAATTTTAAATATCCCAGGGATTGCCTTTTCTATAGTAAATTTCTCACAAATTAATTTTTTACTGTCGCAAATTTTAAATACGCCAGGGATTGCCTTTTCTATAGTAAATTATTCAAAAAATAATTTTTTACTGTAGCAAATTTCAAATCCGCCAGGGATTGCCTTTTCTATAGTAAATTATTCACAAAATAATTTTCTACTGTCGCAAATTTTAATTACGCCAGGGATTGCCTTTTCTGTAGTAAATTATTCAAAAAATAATTTTTTACTATCGCAAGTTTTAATTTCGCCAGGGATTGCCTTTTCTACAGTAAATTTTGCAAAAAATAATTTTTTACTGTCGCAAATTTTAATTGCGCCAGGGATTGCCTTTTCTATAGTAAATTATTCAAAAAATAATTTTTTACTGTCGCAAATTTTAAATACGCCAGGGTTTGCCTTTTCTATAGTAAATTATTCAAAAAATAATTTTATAATGTCGCAAATTTTAAATACGCCAGGGATTGCCTTTTCTATAGTAAATTATTCAAAAAATAATTTTATACTGTCGCAAATTTTAATTGCGCCAGGGATTGCCTTTTCTATAGTAAATTATTCAAAAAATAATTTTATACTGTCGCAAATTTTAATTGCGCCAGGGATTGCCTTTTCTTTAGTAAATTATTCAAAAAATAATTTCTACTGTCGCAAATTTTAATTACGCCAGGGATTGCCTTTTCTATAGTAAATTTCTCACAAATTAATTTTCTACTGTCGCAAATTTCAAATCCGCCGGGGATTGCCTTTTCTACAGTAAATTTTGCAAAAAATAATTTTATAATGTCGCAAATTTTAATTGCGCCAGGGATTGCCTTTTCTATAGTAAATTATTCAAAAAATAATTTTCTATTGTCGCAAATTTCAAATCCGCCAGGGATTGCCTTTTCTATAGTAAATTATTCAAAAAATAATTTTCTACTGTCGTAAATTTTAATTACGCCAGGGATTGCCTTTTCTATAGTAAATTATTCAAAAAATAATTTTCTACTGTCGCAAATTTTAAATATGCCAGGGATTGCCTTTTCTATAGTAAATTATTCAAAAAATAATTTTATACTGTCGCAAATTTTAATTACGCCAGGGATTGCCTTTTTTATAGTAAATTATTCAAAAAATAATTTTATACTGTCGCAAATTTTAATTACGCCAGGGATTGCCTTTTCTATAGTAAATTATTCAAAAAATAATTTTATTCTGTCGCAAATTTTAATTACGCCAGGAATTGCCTTTTCTATAGTAAATTATTCAAAAAATAATTTTTTACAGTCGCAAATTTTAATTGCGCCAGGGATTGCCTTTTCTATAGTAAATTATTCAAAAAATAATTTTTTACTGTCGCAAATTTTAATTGCGCCAGGGATTGCCTTTTCTATAGTAAATTATTCAAAAAATAATTTTTTACTGTCGCAAATTTCAAATCCGCCAGGGATTGCCTTTTCTATAGTAAATTATTCAAAAAATAATTTTTTACTGTCGCAAATTTTAATTACGCCAGGGATTGCCTTTTCTATAGTAAATTTCTCACAAATTAATTTTTTACTGTCGCAAATTTTAAATACGCCAGGGATTGCCTTTTCTATAGTAAATTATTCCAAAAATAATTTTCTACTGTCGCAAATTTTAAATATCCCAGGGATTGCCTTTTCTATAGTAAATTTCTCACAAATTAATTTCTTACTGTCGCAAATTTTAAATACGCCAAGGATTGCCTTTTCTATAGTAAATTATTCAAAAATAATTTTTTACTGTCGCAAATTTTAAATATCCCAAGGATTGCCTTTTCTATAGTAAATTTCTCACAAATTAATTTCGTACTGTCGCAAATTTTAAATACGCCAGGGATTGCCTTTTCTATAGTTAATTATTCAAAAAATAATTTTCTACTGTCGCAAATTTTAATTACGCCAGGGATTGCCTTTTCTATAGTAAATTATTCAAAAAATAATTTTCTATTGTCGCAAATTTTAATTACGCCAGAGATTGCCTTTTCTATAGTAAATTATTCAAAAAATAATTTTCTACTGTCGCAAATTTTAATTACGCCAGGTATTGCCTTTTCTATAGTAAATTTTTCAAAAAATAATTTTTTACTGTCGCAAATTTTAAATACGCCAGGGATTGCCTTTTCTATAGTAAATTATTCAAAAAATAATTTTCAACTTTCGCAAATTTTAATTACGCCAGGGATTGCCTTTTCTATAGTAAATTATTCAAAAAATAATTTTTTACTGTCGCAAATTGTAATTGCGCCAGGGATTGCCTTTTCTATAGTAAATTTTGCAAAAAAATAATTTTTTAACTGTCGCAAATTTTAGATATCCCAGGGATTGCCTTTTCTATAGTAAATTTCTCACAAATTAATTTTTTACTGTCGCAAATTTTAAATATCCCAGGGATTGCCTTTTCTATAGTAAATTTTTCAAAAAATAATTTTTTACTGTCGCAAATTTTAATTGCGCCAGGGATTGCCTTTTCTATAGTAAATTATTCAAAAAATAATTTTTAACTGTCGGAAATTGTAATTGCGCCAGGGATTGCCTTTTCTATAGTAAATTATTCAAAAAATAATTTTATACTGTCGCAAATTTTAATTACGCCAGGGATTACCTTTTCTATAGTAAATTATTCAAAAAATAATTTTCTACTGTCGCAAATTGTAATTCCGCCAGGGATTGCCTTTTCTATAGTAAATTATTCAAAAAATAATTTTCTACTGTCGCAAATTTTAATTACGCCAGGATTGCCTTTTCTATAGTAAATTATTCAAAAAATAATTTTATATTGTCGCAAATTTTAATTACGCCAGGGATTGCCTTTTCTATAGTAAATTATTCAAAAAATAATTTTCTACTGTCGCAAATTTTAATTACGCCAGGGATTGCCTTTTCTATAGTAAATTTTTCAAAAAATAATTTTTTACTGTCGCAAATTTTAATTACGCCAGGGATTGCCTTTTCTATAGTAAATTATTCAAAAAATAATTTTCAACTGTCGCAAATTTTAATTACGCCAGGGATTGCCTTTTCTATAGTAAATTATTCAAAAAATAATTTTTTACTGTCGCAAATTTTAAGTGCGCCAGGGATTGCCTTTTCTATTGTAAATTATTCAAAAAATTATTTTCTACTGTCGCAAATTTTAATTGCGTCCGGGATTGCCTTTTCTACAGTAAATTATTCAAAAAATAATTTTCTACTGTCGCAAATTTTAATTACGCCAGGGATTGCCCTTTCTATAGTAAATTATTCAAAAAATAATTTTTTACTGTCGCAAATTTTAAATATCCCAGGGATTGCCTTTTCTATAGTAAATTTCTCACAAATTAATTTTTTACTGTCGCAAATTTTAATTACGCCAGGGATTGCCTTTTCTATAGTAAATTATTCAAAAAATAATTTTTTACTGTCGCAAATTGTAATTGCGCCAGGGATTGCCTTTTATATAGTAAATTATTCAAAAAATAATTTTTTACTGTCGCAAATTTTAAATATCTCAGGGATTGCCTTTCCTATAGTAAATTATTCAAAAAATAATTTTTTACTGTCGCAAATTTTAATTGCGCCAGGGATTGCCTTTTCTATAGTAAATTATTCAAAAAATAATTTTTTACTGTCGCAAATTTTAAATACGCCAGGGATTGCCTTTTCTATAGTAAATTATTCAAAAAATAATTTTCTACTGTCGCAAATTTCAAATCCGCCAGGGATTGCCTTTTCTATAGTAAATTATTCAATAAATAATTTTCTACTGTCGCAAATTTTAATTACGCCAGGGATTGCCTTTTCTATAGTAAATTATTCAAAAAATAATTTTCTACTGTCGCAAATTTTAAATATGCCAGGGATAGCCTTTTCTATAGTAAATTATTCAAAAAATAATTTTCTACTGTCGCAAATTTCAAATCCGCCAGGGATTGCCTTTTCTATAGTAAATTATTCAAAAAATAATTTTCTACTGTCGCAAATTTTAATTACGCCAGGGATTGCCTTTTCTATAGTAAATTATTCAAAAAATAATTTTCTACTGTCGCAAATTTTAAATATGCCAGGGATTGCCTTTTCTATAGTAAATTATTCAAAAAATAATTCTATACTGTCGCAAATTTTAATTACGCCAGGGATTGCCTTTTCTATAGTAAATTATTCAAAAAATAATTTTATACTGTCGCAAATTTTAATTATGCCAGGGATAGCCTTTTCTATAGTAAATTATTGAAAAAATAATTTTATACTGTCGCAAATTTTAATTACGCCAAGGATTGCCTTTTCTATAGTAAATTATTCAAAAAATAATTTTTTACAGTCGCAAATTTTAATTGCGCCAGGGATTGCCTTTTCTATAGTAAATTATTCAAAAAATAATTTTTTACTGTCGCAAATTTTAAGTGCGCCAGGGATTGCCTTTTCTATAGTAAATTATTCAAAAATAATTTTTTACTGTCGCAAATTTTAATTGCGCCAGGGATTGCCTTTTCTATAGTAAATTATTCAAAAAATAATTTTTTACTGTCGGAAATTTCAAATCCGCCAGGGATTGCCTTTTCTATAGTAAATTATTCAAAAAATAATTTTTTACTGTCGCAAATTTTAATCACGCCAGGGATTGCCTTTTCTATAGTAAATTTCTCACAAATTAATTTTTTACTGTCGCAAATTTTAAATACGCCAGGGATTGCCTTTTCTATAGTAAATTATTCAAAAAATAATTTTCTACTGTCGCAAATTTTAAATATCCCAGGGATTGCCTTTTCTATAGTAAATTTCTCACAAATTAATTTCTTACTGTCGCAAATTTTAAATACGTCAGGGATTGCCTTTTCTATAGTAAATTATTCAAAAAATAATATTTTACTGTCGCAAATTTTAAATATCCCAGGGATTGCCTTTTCTATAGTAAATTTCTCACAAATTAATTTCTTACTGTCGCAAATTTTAAATATGCCAGGGATTGCCTTTTCTATAGTAAATTATTCAAAAAATAATTTTCTACTGTCGCAAATTTTAATTACGCCAGGGATTGCCTTTTCTATAGTAAATTACTCAAAAAATAATTTTCTACTGTCGCAAATTTTAATTACGCCAGGGATTGCCTTTTCTATAGTAAATTATTCAAAAAATAATTTTCTACTGTCGCAAATTTTAATTACGCCAGGTATTGCCTTTTCTATAGTAAATTTTTCAAAAAATAATTTTTTACTGTCGCAAATTTTAAATACGCCAGGGATTGCCTTTTCTATAGTAAATTATTCAAAAAATAATTTTCAAGTGTCGCAAATTTTAATTACGCCAGGGATTGCCTTTTCTATAGTAAATTATTCAAAAAATAATTTTTTACTGTCGCAAATTGTAATTGCGCCAGGGATTGCCTTTTCTATAGTAAATTTTGCAAAAAAATAATTTTTTAACTGTCGCAAATTTTAAATATCCCAGGGATTGCCTTTTCTATAGTAAATTTCTCACAAATTAATTTTTTACTGTCGCAAATTTTAAATATCCCAGGGATTGCCTTTTCTATAGTAAATTTTGCAAAAAATAATTTTTTACAGTCGCAAATTTTAATTGCGCCAGGGATTGCCTTTTCTATAGTAAATTATTCAAAAAATTATTTTCAACTGTCGCAAATTGTAATTGCGCCAGGGATTGCCTTTTCTATAGTAAATTATTCAAAAAATAATTTTATACTGTCGCAAATTTTAATTACGCCAGGGATTACCTTTTCTATAGTAAATTATTCAAAAAATAATTTTCTACTGTCGCAAATTGTAATTCCGCCAGGGATTGCCTTTTCTATAGTAAATTATTCAAAAAATAATTTTCTACTGTCGCAAATTTTAATTACGCCAGGGATTGCCTTTTCTATAGTAAACTTTTCAAAAAATAATTTTCTACTGTCGCAAATTTTAATTACGCCAGGGATTGCCTTTTCTATAGTAAATTATTCAAAAAATAATTTTTTACTGTCGCTAATTTCAAATCCGCCAGGGATTGCCTTTTCTATAGTAAATTATTTAAATTATTCAAAAAATAATTTTTTACTATCGCAAGTTTTAATTACGCCAGGGATTGCCTTTTCTATAGTAAATTATTCAAAAAATAATTTTATATTGTCGCAAATTTTAATTACGCCAGGGATTGCCTTTTCTATAGTAAATTATTCAAAAAATAATTTTCTACTGTCGCAAATTTTAATTACGCCAGGGATTGCCTTTTCTATAGTAAATTTTTCAAAAAATAATTTTTTACTGTCGCAAATTTTAATTACGCCAGGGATTGCCTTTTCTATAGTAAATTATTCAAAAAATAACTTTCAATTGTCGCAAATTTTAATTACGCCAGGGATTGCCTTTTCTATAGTAAATTATTTAAAAAATAATTTTCTACTGTCGCAAATTTTAATTACGCCAGGGATTGCCTTTTCTATAGTAAATTATTCAAAAAATAATTTTTTACTGTCGCAAATTTTAATTACGCCAGGGATTGCCTTTTCTATAGTAAATTATTCAAAAAATAATTTTTTACTGTCGCAAATTTTAAATACGCCAGGGATTGCCTTTTCTGTAGTAAATTATTCAAAAAAATAATTTTTTACTGTCGCAAATTTTAAATATCCCAGGGATTGCCTTTTCTATAGTAAATTTCTCACAAATTAATTTTTTACTGTCGCAAATTTTAAATACGCCAGGGATTGCCTTTTCTATAGTAAATTATTTAAAAAATAATTTTCAACTGTCGCAAATTTTAATTGCGCCAGGGATTGCCTTTTCTATAGTAAATTATTCAAAAAATAATTTTTTACTGTCGCAAATTTTAATTACGCCAGGGATTGCCTTTTCTATAGTAAATTATTCAAAAAATAATTTTCAACTGTCGCAAATTTTAATTACGCCAGGGATTGCCTTTTCTATAGTAAATTATTCAAAAAATTATTTTTTACTGTCGCAAATTTTAATTACGCCAGGGATTGCCTTTTCTATAGTAAATTTTTCAAAAAATAATTTTTTACTGTCGCAAATTTTAACTACGCCAGGGATTGTCTTTTCTATAGTAAATTATTCAAAAAATAATTTTATACTGTCGCAAATTTTAAATACGCCAGGGATTGCCTTTTCTATAGTAAATTATTCAAAAAATAATTTTCTACTGTCGCAAATTTTAATTACGCCAGGGATTGCCTTTTCTATAGTAAATTATTCAAAAAATAATTTTATACTGTCGCAAATTTTAATTACGCCAGGGATTGCCTTTTCTATAGTAAATTATTCAAAAAATAATTTTTTACTGTCGCAAATTTTAATTGCGCCAGGGATTGCCTTTTCTATAGTAAATTATTCAAAAAATAATTTTCTACTGTCGCAAATTTTAATTGCGCCAGGTATTGCCTTTTCTATAGTAAATTATTCAAAAAATAATTTTCAACCGTCGCAAATTTTAATTGCGCCAGGGATTGCCTTTTCTATAGTAAATTATTCAAAAAATAATTTTCAACTGTCGCAAATTGTAATTGCGCCAGGGATTGCCTTTTCTATAGTAAATTATTCAAAAAATAATTTTATACTGTCGCAAATTTTAATTGCGCCAGGGATTGCCTTTTCTATAGTAAATTATTCAAAAAATAATTTTCTACTGTCGCAAATTTTAAGTGCGCCAGGGATTGCCTTTTCTATAGTAAATTATTCAAAAAATAATTTTTTACTGTCGCAAATTTTAAATACGCCAGGGATTGCCTTTTCTATAGTAAATTATTCAAAAAATAATTTTCTACTGTCGCAAATTTTAAATATACCAGGGATTGCCTTTTCTATAGTAAATTATTCAAAAAATAATTTTCTACTGTCGCAAATTTTAAATATCCCAGGGATTGCCTTTTCTATAGTAAATTATTCAAAAAATAATTTTCTACTGTCGCAAATTTTAATTACGCCAGGGATTGCCCTTTCTATAGTAAATTATTCAAAAAATAATTTTCTACTGTCGCAAATTTTAATTGCGCCAGGGATTGCCTTTTCTATAGTAAATTATTCAAAAAATAATTTTCTACTCTCGCAAATTTTAAGTGCGCCAGGGATTGCGTTTTCTATAGTAAATTTTGCAAAAAATAATTTTTTACTGTCGCAAATTTTAATTGCGCCAGGGATTGCCTTTTCTATAGTAAATTTCTCACAAATTAATTTCTTACTGTCGCAAATTTTAGATACCCCAGGGATTGCCTTTTCTATAGTAAATTATTCAAAAAATAATTTTTTACTGTCGCAAATTTTAATTGCGCCAGGGATTGCCTTTTCTATAGTAAATTATTCAAAAAATAATTTTTTACTGTCGCAAATTTTAATTGCGCCAGGGATTGCCTTTTCTATAGTAAATTATTCAAAAAATAATTTTCTACTGTCGCAAATTTTAATTACGTCAGGGATTGCCTTTTCTATAGTAAATTATTCAAAAAATAATTTTCTACTGTCGCAAATTTTAAGTGCGCCAGGGATTGCCTTTTCTATAGTAAATTATTCAAAAAATAATTTTATACTGTTGCAAATTTTAAATATCCCAGGGATTACCTTTCCTATAGTAAATTATTCAAAAAATAATTTTTTACTGTCGCAAATTTTAATTGCGCCAGGGATTGCCTTTTCTATAGTAAATTATTCAAAAAATAATTTTTTACTGTCGCAAATTTTAAGTGCGCCAGGGATTGCCTTTTCTATAGTAAATTATTCAAAAAATAATTTTTTACTGTCGCAAATTTTAGTGCGCCAGGGATTGCCTTTTCTATAGTAAATTATTCAAAAAATAATTTTCTACTGTCGCAAATTTTAAGTGCGCCAGGGATTGCCTTTTCTATAGTAAATTATTCAAAAAATAATTTTATACTGTTGCAAATTTTAAATATCCCAGGGATTACCTTTTCTATAGTAAATTATTCAAAAAATAATTTTTTTACTGTCGCAAATTTTAATTGCGCCAGGGATTGCCTTTTCTATAGTAAATTATTCAAAAAATAATTTTTTACTGTCGCAAATTTTAATTACGCCAGGGATTGCCTTTTCTATAGTAAATTATTCAAAAAATAATTTTATACTGTCGCAAATTTTAATTGCGCCAGGGATTGCCTTTTCTATAGTAAATTATTCAAACAATAATTTTTTACTGTCGCAAATTTTAATTGCGCCAGGATTGCCTTTTCTATAGTAAATTATTCAAAAAATAATTTTCAACTGTCGCAAATTTTAAATACGCCAGGGATTGCCTTTTCTATAGTAAATTATTCAAAAAATAATTTTCAACTCTCGCAAATTTTAATTGCGCCAGGGATTGCCTTTTCTATAGTAAATTATTCAAAAAATAATTTTTTACTGTCGAAAATTTTAATTACGCCAGGGATTGCCTTTTCTATAGTAAATTATTCAACAAATAATTTTATACTGTCGCAAATTTTAATTACGCCAGGGATTGCCTTTTCTATAGTAAATTATTCAAAAAATAATTTTCAACTGTCGCAAATTTTAAATATCCCAGGGATTGCCTTTCCTACAGTAAATTTTGCAAAAAATAATTTTTTACTGTCGCAAATTTTAATTGCGCCAGGGATTGCCTTTTCATATAGTAAATTTTTCAAAAAATAATATTCTACTGTCACAAATTTTAATTACGCCAGGGGATTGCTTTTCTATAGTAAATTATTCAAAAAATAATTTTATACTGTCGCAAATTTTAAATACGCCAGGGATTGCCTTTTCTATAGTAAATTATTCAAAAAATAATTTTTTACTGTCGCAAATTTTAATTACGCCAGGGATTGCCTTTTCTATAGTAAATTATTCAAAAAATAATTTTATACTGTCGCAAATTTTAAGTGCGCCAGGGATTGCCTTTTCTATAGTAAATTATTCATAAAATAATTTTCTACTGTCGCGAATTTTAATTGCGCCAGGGATTGCCTTTTCTATAGTAAATTATTCAAAAAATAATTTTTTACTGTCGCAAATTTTAAATATCCCAGGGATTGCCTTTTCTATAGTAAATTTCTCACAAAATAATTTATTACTGTCGCAAATTTTAAAAACGCCAGGGATTGCCTTTTCTATAGTAAATTATTCAAAAAATAATTTTCTACTGTCGCAAATTTTAATTACGCCAGGGATTGCCTTTTCTATAGTAAACTTTTCAAAAAATAATTTTCTACTGTCGCAAATTTTAATTTCGCCAGGGATTCCCTTTTTTATAGTAAATTATTCAAAAAATAATTTTATACTGTCGCAAATTTTAATTACGCCAGGGATTGCCTTTTCTATAGTAAATTATTCAAAAAATAATTTTCTACTGTCGCAAATTTTAACTACGCCCAGGGATTGCCTTTTCTATAGTAAATTATTCAAAAAATAATTTTCTACTGTCGCAAATTTTAATTGCCCCAGGGATTGCCTTTTCTATAGTAAATTATTCAAAAAATAATTTTCAACTGTCGCTAATTTTAATTGCGCCAGTGATTGCCTTTTCTATAGTAAATTATTCAAAAAATAATTTTCAAACTGTCGCAATTTGTAATTGCGCCAGGGATTGCCTTTTCTATAGTAAATTATTCAAAAAATAGTTTTATACTGTCGCAAATTTTAATTGCGCCAGGGATTGCCTTTTCTATAGTAAATTATTCAAAAAAATAATTTTCAACTGTCGCTAATTTTAATTGCGCCAGTGATTGCCTTTCTATAGTAAATTATTCAAAAATAATTTTCAACTGTCGCAATTTGTAATTGCGCCAGGGATTGCCTTTTCTATAGTAAATTATTCAAAAAATAGTTTTATACTGTCGCAAATTTTAATTGCGCCAGGGATTGCCTTTTCTATAGTAAATTATTCAAAAAATAATTTTTTACTATCGCAAGTTTTAATTGCGCCAGGGATTGCCTTTTCTACAGTAAATTTTGCAAAAAATAATTTTTATACTGTCGCAAATTTTAATTACGCCAGGGATTGCCTTTTCTATAGTAAATTATTCAAAAAATAATTTTCTTACTGTCGCAAATTTTAAGTGCGCCAGGGATTGCCTTTTCTATAGTAAACTTTTCAAAAAATAATTTTATACTGTCGCAAATTTTAATTGCGCCAGGGATTGCCTTTTCTATAGTAAATTATTCAAAAATAATTTTTTATTGTCGCAAATTTTAATTACGCCAGGGATTGCCTTTTCTATAGTAAATTATTCGAAAAATAATTTTCTACAGTCGCAAATTTTAATTACGCCAGGGATTGCCTTTTCTATAGTAAAATTTTCAAAAAATAATTCTCTACTGTCGCAAATTTTAATTACGCCAGGGATTGCCTTTTCTATAGTAAATTATTCAAAAAATAATTTTATACTGTCGCAGATTTTAATTACGCCAGGGATTGCCTTTTCTATAGTAAATTATTCAAAAAATAATTTTCTACTATCGCAAATTTTAATTACGCCAGGGATTGCCTTTTCTATAGTAAATTATTCAAAAAATAATTTTATACTGTCGCAAATTTTAATTGCGCCAGGGATTGCCTTTTCTATAGTAAATTATTCAAAAAATAATTTTTTACTGTCGCAAATTTTAATTGCGCCAGGGATTGCCTTTTCTATAGTAAATTATTCAAAAAATAATTTTCTACTGTCGCAAATTTTAATTGCGCCAGGGATTGCCTTTTCTATAGTAAATTATTCAAAAAATAATTTTCAACTGTCGCAAATTTAATTGCGCCAGGGATTGCCTTTTCTATAGTAAATTATTCAAAAAATAATTTTCAACTGTCGCAAATTGTAATTGCGCCAGGATTGCCTTTTCTATAGTAAATTATTCAAAAAATAATTTCAACTGTCGCAAATTTTAATTACGGCCAGGGATTGCCTTTTCTATAGTAAATTATTCAAAAAATAATTTTTTACTGTCGCAAATTTTAAGTGCGCCAGGGATTGCCTTTTCTATAGTAAATTATTAAAAAAATAATTTTATACTGTCGCAAATTTTAATTGCGCCAGGGATTGCCTTTTCTATGGTAAATTATTCAAAAAATAATTTTTTACTGTCGCAAATTTTAATTGCGCCAGGGATTGCCTTTTCTATAGTAAATTATTCAAAAAATAATTTTATACTGTCGGAAATTTTAAGTGCGCCAGGGATTGCCTTTTCTATAGTAAATTATTCAAAAAATAATTTTATACTGTCGCAAATTTTAATTGCGCCAGGGATTGCCTTTTCTATAGTAAATTATTCAAAAAATAATTTTTTAATGTCGCAAATTTTAATTACGCCAGGGATTGCCTTTTCTATAGTAAATTTCTCACTAATTAATTTTCTACTGTCGCAAATTTTAATTACGCCAGGGATTGCCTTTTCTATAGTAAATTATTCAAAAAATAATTTTATACTGTCGCAAATTTTAAGTGCGCCAGGGATTGCCTTTTCTATAGTAAATTATTCAAAAAATAATTTTATACTGTCGCAAATTTTAATTGCGCCAGGGATTGCCTTTTCTATAGTAAATTATTCAAAAAATAATTTTTTACTATCGCAAGTTTTAATTGCGCCAGGGATTGCCTTTTCTACAGTAAATTTTGCAAAAAATAATTTTATACTGTCGCAAATTTTAATTACGCCAGGGATTGCCTTTTCTATAGTAAATTATTCAAAAAATAATTTTCTACTGTCGCAAATTTTAAGTGCGCCAGGGATTGCCTTTTCTATAGTAAACTTTTCAAAAAATAATTTTATACTGTCGCAAATTTTAATTGCGCCAGGGATTGCCTTTTCTATAGTAAATTATTCAAAAAATAATTTTTTATTGTCGCAAATTTTAATTACGCCAGGGATTGCCTTTTCTATAGTAAATTTCTCACAAATTAATTTTCTACTGTCGCAAATTTTAATTACGCCAGGGATTGCCTTTTCTATAGTAAATTATTCAAAAAATAATTTTTTACTATCGCAAGTTTTAATTGCGCCAGGGATTGCCTTTTCTACAGTAAATTTTGCAAAAAATAATTTTCTACTGTCGCAAATTTTAAGTGCGCAAGTGATTGCCTTTTCTATAGTAAACTTTTCAAAAAATAATTTTCTACTGTCGCAAATTTTAATTACGCCAGTGATTGCCTTTTCTATAGTAAATTATTCAAAAAATAATTTTCTACTGTCGCAAATTTTAATTACGCCAGGGATTGCCTTTTCTATAGTAAATTATTCAAAAAATAATTTTATACTGTCGCAAATTTTAAGCGCGCCAGGGATTGCCTTTTCTATAGTAAATTATTCAAAAAATAATTTTATACTGTCGCAAATTTTAATTGGCCAGGGATTGCCTTTTCTATAGTAAATTATTCAAAAAATAATTTTATACTGTCGCAAATTTTAATTGCGCCAGGGATTGCCTTTTCTATAGTAAATTATTCAAAAAATAATTTTATACTGTCGCAAATTTTAATTACGCCAGGTATTGGCTTTTCTATAGTAAATTATTCAAAAAATAATTTTCTACTGTCGCAAATTTTAATTGCGCCAGGGATTGCCTTTTCTATAGTAAATTATTCAAAAAATAATTTTATACTGTCACAAATTTTAATTACGCCAGGGATTGCCTTTTCTATAGTAAATTATTCAAAACATAATTTTTTACTCTCGCAAATTTCAATTTCGCCAGGTAAATTTTTAAAATATTAATTTTCTAATGTCGCAAATTTTAATTACGCCAGGGATTGCCTTTTCTATAGTAAAGTATTCAAAAAATAATTTTATACTGTCGCAAATTTTAATTACGCCAGGGATTGCCTTTTCTATAGTAAATTATTCAAAAAATAATTTTCTACTGTCGCAAATTTTAATTACGCCAGGGATTGCCTTTTCTATAGTAAATTATTCAAAAAATAATTTTCAACTGTCGCAAATTTTAATTACGCCAGGGATTGCCTTTTCTATAGTAAATTATTCAAAAAATAATATAATACTGTTGCAAATTTTAAGTGCGCCAGGGATTGCCTTTTCCATAGTAAATTATTCAAAAAATAATTTTATACTGTCGCAAATTGTAATTACGCCAGGGATTGCCTTTTCTATAGTAAATTATTCAAAAAATAATTTTCAACTGTCGCAAATTTTAATTGCGCCAGGGATTGCCTTTTCTATAGTAAATTATTCAAAAAATAATTTTTTACTATCGCAAATTTTAATTACGCCAGGGATTGCCTTTTCTATAGTAAATTATTCAAAAAATAATTTTCTACTGTCGCAAATTTTAATTACGCCAGGGATTGCCTTTTCTATAGTAAATTATTCAAAAAATAATTTTCAACTGTCGCAAATTTTAATTACGCCAGGGATTGCCTTTTCTATAGTAAATTATTCAAAAAATAATTTTCTACTGTCGCACATTTTAATTACGCCAGGGATTGCCTTTTCTATAGTAAATTTTGCAAAAAATAATTTTCTACTGTCGCAAATTTTAAGTGCGCCAGGGATTGCCTTTTCTATAGTAAACTTTTCAAAAAATAATTTTCTACTGTCGCAAATTTTAATTACGCCAGGGATTGCCTTTTCTATAGTAAATTATTCAAAAAATAATTTTATACTGTCGCAAATTTTAATTACGCCAGGGATTGCCTTTTCTATAGTAAATTATTCAAAAAATAATTTTCTACTGTCGCAAATTTTAACTACGCCAGGGATTGCCTTTTTGTATAGTAAATTATTCAAAAAATAATTCTTTACTGTCGCAAATTTTAATTGCGCCAGGGATTGCCTTTTCTATAGTAAATTATTCAAAAAATAATTTTATACTGTCGCAAATTTTAAGTGCGCCAGGGATTGCCTTTTCTATAGTAAATTATTCAAAAAATAATTTTATACTGTCGCAAATTTTAATTGCCCAGGGATTGCCTTTTCTATAGTAAATTATTCAAAAAATAATTTTATACTGTCGCAAATTTTAATTGCGCCAGGGATTGCCTTTTCTATAGTAAATTATTCAAAAAATAATTTTATACTGTCGCAAATTTTAATTACGCCAGGGATTGCCTTTTCTATAGTAATTTATTCAAAAAATAATTTTCTACTGTCGCAAATTTTAATTGCGCCAGGGATTGCCTTTTCTATAGTAAATTATTCAAAAAATAATTTTATACTGTCTCAAATTTTAATTACGCCAGGGATTGCCTTTTCTATAGTAAATTATTCAAAAAATAATTTTTTACTCTCGCAAATTTCAATTTCGCCAGGTAAATTTTTCACAAATTAATTTTCTACTGTCGCAAATTTTAATTACGCCAGGGATTGCCTTTTCTATAGTAAATTATTCAAAAAATAATTTTATACTGTCGCAAATTTTAATTACGCCAGGGATTGCCTTTTCTATAGTAAATTATTCAAAAAATAATTTTCTACTGTCGCAAATTTTAATTACGCCAGGGATTGCCTTTTCTATAGTAAATTATTCAAAAAATAATTTTCAACTGTCGCAAATTTTAATTACGCCAGGGATTGCCTTTTCTATAGTAAATTATTCAAAAAATAATTTTATACTGTCGCAAATTTTAAGTGCGCCAGGGATTGCCTTTTCTATAGTAAATTATTCAAAAAATAATTTTATACTGTCGCAAATTGTAATTACGCCAGGGATTGCCTTTTCTATAGTAAATTATTCAAAAAATAATTTTCTACTGTCGCAAATTTTAATTGCGCCAGGGATTGCCTTTTCTATAGTAAATTATTCAAAAAATAATTTTTTACTATCGCAAATTTTAATTACGCCAGGGATTGCCTTTTCTATAGTAAATTTCTCACAAATTAATTTTCTACTGTCGCAAATTTTAATTACGACAGGGATTGCCTTTTTGTATAGTAAACTATTCAAAAAATAATTTTTTACTGTCGCAAATTTTAATTGCGCCAGGGATTGCCTTTTCTATAGTAAATTATTCAAAAAATAATTTTATACTGTCGCAAATTTTAAGTGCGCCAGGGATTGCCTTTTCTATAGTAAATTATTCAAAAAATAATTTTATACTGTCGCAAATTTTAATTGGCCAGGGATTGCATTTTCTATAGTAAATGATTCAAAAAATAATTTTATACTGTCGCAAATTTTAATTGCGCCAGGGATTGCCTTTTCTATAGTAAATTTTTCAAAAATTAATTTTTTACTGTCGCAAATTTTAATTACGCCAGGGATTGCATTTTCTATAGTAAATTATTCAAAAAATAGTTTTCTACTGTCGCAAATTTTAATTGCGCCAGGGATTGCCTTTTCTATAGTAAATTATTCAAAAAATAATTTTATACTGTCGCAAATTGTAATTACGCCAGGGATTGCCTTTTCTATAGTAAATTATTCAAAAAATAATTTTCTACTGTCGCAAATTTTAATTGCGCCAGGGTTTGCCTTTTCTATAGTAAATTATTCAAAAAATAATTTTCTACTGTCGCAAATTTTAATTACGCCAGGTATTGCCTTTTCTATAGTAAATTATTCAAAAAATAATTTTCAACTGTCGCAAATTTTAAATATCCCAGGGATTGCCTTTTCTATAGTAAATTTTGCAAAAAATAATTTTTTACTGTCGCAAATTTTAATTACGCCAGGGATTGCCTTTTCTATAGTAAATTTTTCAAAAAATAATTTTTTTACTATCGCAAGTTTTAATTACGCCAGGGATTGCCTTTTCTATAGTAAATTATTCAAAAAATATTTTTTTACTATCGCAAGTTTTAATTGCGCCAGGGATTGCCTTTTCTACAGTAAATTTTGCAAAAAATAATTTTTTACTGTCGGAAATTTTAATTGCGCCAGGGATTGCCTTTTCTATAGTAAACTTTTCAAAAAATAATTTTCAACTGTCGCAAATTGTAATTGCGCCAGGGATTGCCTTTTCTATAGTAAATTATTCAAAAAATAATTTTCAACTGTCGCAAATTTTAATTACGCCAGGGATTGCCTTTTCTATAGTAAATTATTCAAAAAATAATTTTTTACTGTCGCAAATTTTAAGTGCGCCAGGGATTGCCTTTTCTATAGTAAATTATTAAAAAAATAATTTTATACTGTCGCAAATTTTAATTGCGCCAGGGATTGCCTTTTCTATAGTAAATTATTCAAAAAATAATTTTTTACTGTCGCAAATTTTAATTGCGCCAGGGATTGCCTTTTCTATAGTAAATTATTCAAAAAATAATTTTATACTGTCGGAAATTTTAAGTGCGCCAGGGATTGCCTTTTCTATAGTAAATTATTCAAAAAATAATTTTATACTGTCGCAAATTTTAATTGCGCCAGGGATTGCCTTTTCTATAGTAAATTATTCAAAAAATAATTTTTTAATGTCGCAAATTTTAATTACGCCAGGGATTGCCTTTTCTATAGTAAATTTCTCACTAATTAATTTTCTACTGTCGCAAATTTTAATTACGCCAGGGATTGCCTTTTCTATAGTAAATTATTCAAAAAATAATTTTATACTGTCGCAAATTTTAAGTGCGCCAGGGATTGCCTTTTCTATAGTAAATTATTCAAAAAATAATTTTATACTGTCGCAAATTTTAATTGCGCCAGGGATTGCCTTTTCTATAGTAAATTATTCAAAAAATAATTTTTTACTATCGCAAGTTTTAATTGCGCCAGGGATTGCCTTTTCTACAGTAAATTTTGCAAAAAATAATTTTATACTGTCGCAAATTTTAATTACGCCAGGGATTGCCTTTTCTATAGTAAATTATTCAAAAAATAATTTTCTACTGTCGCAAATTTTAAGTGCGCCAGGGATTGCCTTTTCTATAGTAAACTTTTCAAAAAATAATTTTGTACTGTCGCAAATTTTAATTGCGCCAGGGATTGCCTTTTCTATAGTAAATTATTCAAAAAATAATTTTTTATTGTCGCAAATTTTAATTACGCCAGGGATTGCCTTTTCTATAGTAAATTTCTCACAAATTAATTTTCTACTGTCGCAAATTTTAATTACGCCAGGGATTGCCTTTTCTATAGTAAATTATTCAAAAAATAATTTTTTACTATCGCAAGTTTTAATTGCGCCAGGGATTGCCTTTTCTACAGTAAATTTTGCAAAAAATAATTTTCTACTGTCGCAAATTTTAAGTGCGCAAGTGATTGCCTTTTCTATAGTAAACTTTTCAAAAAATAATTTTCTACTGTCGCAAATTTTAATTACGCCAGTGATTGCGTTTTCTATAGTAAATTATTCAAAAAATAATTTTCTACTGTCGCAAATTTTAATTACGCCAGGGATTGCCTTTTCTATAGTAAATTATTCAAAAAATAATTTTATACTGTCGCAAATTTTAAGCGCGCCAGGGATTGCCTTTTCTATAGTAAATTATTCAAAAAATAATTTTATACTGTCGCAAATTTTAATTGGCCAGGGATTGCCTTTTCTATAGTAAATTATTCAAAAAATAATTTTATACTGTCGCAAATTTTAATTGCGCCAGGGATTGCCTTTTCTATAGTAAATTATTCAAAAAATAATTTTATACTGTCGCAAATTTTAATTACGCCAGGGATTGGCTTTTCTATAGTAAATTATTCAAAAAATAATTTTCTACTGTCGCAAATTTTAATTGCGCCAGGAATTGCCTTTTCTATAGTAAATTATTCAAAAAATAATTTTATACTGTCACAAATTTTAATTACGCCAGGGATTGCCTTTTCTATAGTAAATTATTCAAAACATAATTTTTTACTCTCGCAAATTTCAATTTCGCCAGGTAAATTTTTAAAATATTAATTTTCTAATGTCGCAAATTTTAATTACGCCAGGGATTGCCTTTTCTATAGTAAATTATTCAAAAAATAATTTTATACTGTCGCAAATTTTAATTACGCCAGGGATTGCCTTTTCTATAGTAAATTATTCAAAAAATAATTTTCTACTGTCGCAAATTTTAATTACGCCAGGGATTGCCTTTTCTATAGTAAATTATTCAAAAAATAATTTTCAACTGTCGCAAATTTTAATTACGCCAGGGATTGCCTTTTCTATAGTAAATTATTCAAAAAATAATATAATACTGTTGCAAATTTTAAGTGCGCCAGGGATTGCCTTTTCCATAGTAAATTATTCAAAAAATAATTTTATACTGTCGCAAATTGTAATTACGCCAGGGATTGCCTTTTCTATAGTAAATTATTCAAAAAATAATTTTCAACTGTCGCAAATTTTAATTGCGCCTGGGATTGCCTTTTCTATAGTAAATTATTCAAAAAATAATTTTTTACTATCGCAAATTTTAATTACGCCAGGGATTGCCTTTTCTGTAGTAAATTATTCAAAAAATAATTTTCTACTGTCGCAAATTTTAATTACGCCAGGGATTGCCTTTTCTATAGTAAATTATTCAAAAAATAATTTTCAACTGTCGCAAATTTTAATTACGCCAGGGATTGCCTTTTCTATAGTAAATTATTCAAAAAATAATTTTCTACTGTCGCAAATTTTAATTACGCCAGGGATTGCCTTTTCTATAGTAAATTTTGCAAAAAATAATTTTCTACTGTCGCAAATTTTAAGTGCGCCAGGGATTGCCTTTTCTATAGTAAACTTTTCAAAAAATAATTTTCTACTGTCGCAAATTTTAATTACGCCAGGGATTGCCTTTTCTATAGTAAATTATTCAAAAAATAATTTTATACTGTCGCAAATTTTAATTACGCCAGGGATTGCCTTTTCTATAGTAAATTATTCAAAAAATAATTTTCTACTGTCGCAAATTTTAACTACGCCAGGGATTGCCTTTTTGTATAGTAAATTATTCAAAAAATAATTTTTTACTGTCGCAAATTTTAATTGCGCCAGGGATTGCCTTTTCTATAGTAAATTATTCAAAAAATAATTTTATACTGTCGCAAATTTTAAGTGCGCCAGGGATTGCCTTTTCTATAGTAAATTATTCAAAAAATAATTTTATACTGTCGCAAATTTTAATTGCCCAGGGATTGCCTTTTCTATAGTAAATTATTCAAAAAATAATTTTATACTGTCGCAAATTTTAATTGCGCCAGGGATTGCCTTTTCTATAGTAAATTATTCAAAAAATAATTTTATACTGTCGCAAATTTTAATTACGCCAGGGATTGCCTTTTCTATAGTAATTTATTCAAAAAATAATTTTCTCCTGTCGCAAATTTTAATTGCGCCAGGGATTGCCTTTTCTATAGTAAATTATTCAAAAAATAATTTTATACTGTCTCAAATTTTAATTACGCCAGGGATTGCCTTTTCTATAGTAAATTATTCAAAAAATAATTTTTTACTCTCGCAAATTTCAATTTCGCCAGGTAAATTTTTCACAAATTAATTTTCTACTGTCGCAAATTTTAATTACGCCAGGGATTGCCTTTTCTATAGTAAATTATTCAAAAAATAATTTTATACTGTCGCAAATTTTAATTACGCCAGGGATTGCCTTTTCTATAGTAAATTATTCAAAAAATAATTTTCTACTGTCGCAAATTTTAATTACGCCAGGGATTGCCTTTTCTATAGTAAATTATTCAAAAAATAATTTTCAACTGTCGCAAATTTTAATTACGCCAGGGATTGCCTTTTCTATAGTAAATTATTCAAAAAATAATTTTATACTGTCGCAAATTTTAAGTGCGCCAGGGATTGCCTTTTCTATAGTAAATTATTCAAAAAATAATTTTATACTGTCGCAAATTTTAAGTGCGCCAGGGATTGCCTTTTCTATAGTAAATTATTCAAAAAATAATTTTATACTGTCGCAAATTGTAATTACGCCAGGGATTGCCTTTTCTATAGTAAATTATTCAAAAAATAATTTTCTACTGTCGCAAATTTTAATTGCGCCAGGGATTGCCTTTTCTATAGTAAATTATTCAAAAAATAATTTTTTACTATCGCAAATTTTAATTACGCCAGGGATTGCCTTTTCTATAGTAAATTTCTCACAAATTAATTTTCTACTGTCGCAAATTTTAATTACGACAGGGATTGCCTTTTTGTATAGTAAACTATTCAAAAAATAATTTTTTACTGTCGCAAATTTTAATTGCGCCAGGGATTGCCTTTTCTATAGTAAATTATTCAAAAAATAATTTTATACTGTCGCAAATTTTAAGTGCGCCAGGGATTGCCTTTTCTATAGTAAATTATTCAAAAAATAATTTTATACTGTCGCAAATTTTAATTGGCCAGGGATTGCATTTTCTATAGTAAATGATTCAAAAAATAATTTTATACTGTCGCAAATTTTAATTGCGCCAGGGATTGCCTTTTCTATAGTAAATTTTTCAAAAATTAATTTTTTACTGTCGCAAATTTTAATTACGCCAGGGATTGCCTTTTCTATAGTAAATTATTCAAAAAATAGTTTTCTACTGTCGCAAATTTTAATTGCGCCAGGGATTGCCTTTTCTATAGTAAATTATTCAAAAAATAATTTTATACTGTCGCAAATTTTAATTACGCCTGGGATTGCCTTTTCTATAGTAAATTATTCAAAAAATAATTTTATACTGTCGCAAATTTTAATTGCGCCAGGGATTGCCTTTTCTATAGTAAATTATTCAAAAAATAATTTTATACTGTCGCAAATTTTAATTACGCCAGGGATTGCCTTTTCTATAGTAATTTATTCAAAAAATAATTTTCTACTGTCGCAAATTTTAATTGCGCCAGGGATTGCCTTTTCTATAGTAAATTATTCAAAAAATAATTTTATACTGTCTCAAATTTTAATTACGCCAGGGATTGCCTTTTCTATAGTAAATTATTCAAAAAATAATTTTTTACTCTCGCAAATTTCAATTTCGCCAGGTAAATTTTTCACAAATTAATTTTCTACTGTCGCAAATTTTAATTACGCCAGGGATTGCCTTTTCTATAGTAAATTATTCAAAAAATAATTTTATACTGTCGCAAATTTTAATTACGCCAGGGATTGCCTTTTCTATAGTAAATTATTCAAAAAATAATTTTCTACTGTCGCAAATTTTAATTACGCCAGGGATTGCCTTTTCTATAGTAAATTATTCAAAAAATAATTTTCAACTGTCGCAAATTTTAATTACGCCAGGGATTGCCTTTTCTATAGTAAATTATTCAAAAAATAATTTTATACTGTCGCAAATTTTAAGTGCGCCAGGGATTGCCTTTTCTATAGTAAATTATTCAAAAAATAATTTTATACTGTCGCAAATTGTAATTACGCCAGGGATTGCCTTTTCTATAGTAAATTATTCAAAAAATAATTTTCTACTGTCGCAAATTTTAATTGCGCCAGGGATTGCCTTTTCTATAGTAAATTATTCAAAAAATAATTTTTTACTATCGCAAATTTTAATTACGCCAGGGATTGCCTTTTCTATAGTAAATTTCTCACAAATTAATTTTCTACTGTCGCAAATTTTAATTACGACAGGGATTGCCTTTTTGTATAGTAAACTATTCAAAAAATAATTTTTTACTGTCGCAAATTTTAATTGCGCCAGGGATTGCCTTTTCTATAGTAAATTATTCAAAAAATAATTTTATACTGTCGCAAATTTTAAGTGCGCCAGGGATTGCCTTTTCTATAGTAAATTATTCAAAAAATAATTTTATACTGTCGCAAATTTTAATTGGCCAGGGATTGCATTTTCTATAGTAAATGATTCAAAAAATAATTTTATACTGTCGCAAATTTTAATTGCGCCAGGGATTGCCTTTTCTATAGTAAATTTTTCAAAAATTAATTTTTTACTGTCGCAAATTTTAATTACGCCAGGGATTGCCTTTTCTATAGTAAATTATTCAAAAAATAGTTTTCTACTGTCGCAAATTTTAATTGCGCCAGGGATTGCCTTTTCTATAGTAAATTATTCAAAAAATAGTTTTATTCTGTCACAAATTTTAATTACGCCTGGGATTGCCTTTTCTATAGTAAATTATTCAAAAAATATTTTTTTACTCTCGCAAATTTCAATTTCGCCCGGTAAATTTTTCACAAATTAATTTTCTACTGTCGCAAATTTTAACTACGCCAGGGATTGCCTTTTCTATAGTAAATTATTCAAAAAATAATTTTCAACTGTTGCAAATTTTAATTACGCCAGGGATTGCATTTTCTATAGTAAATTATTCAAAAAATAATTTTATACTGTCGCAAATTTTAAGTGCGCCAGGGATTGCCTTTTCTATAGTAAATTATTCAAAAAATAATTTTATACTGTCGCAAATTGTAATTACGCCAGGGATTGCCTTTTCTATAGTAAATTATTCAAAAAATAATTTTCTACTGTCGCAAATTTTAATTGCGCCAGGGATTGCCTTTTCTATAGTAAATTATTCAAAAAATAATTTTCTACTGTCGCAAATTTTAATTACGCCAGGTATTGCCTTTTCTATAGTAAATTATTCAAAAAATAATTTTCAACTGTCGCAAATTTTAAATATCCCAGGGATTGCCTTTTCTATAGTAAATTTTGCAAAAAATAATTTTTTACTGTCGCAAATTTTAATTACGCCAGGGATTGCCTTTTCTATAGTAAATTTTTCAAAAAATAATTTTTTTACTATCGCAAGTTTTAATTACGCCAGGGATTGCCTTTTCTATAGTAAATTATTCAAAAAATAATTTTTTACTATCGCAAGTTTTAATTGCGCCAGGGATTGCCTTTTCTACAGTAAATTTTGCAAAAAATAATTTTTTACTGTCGGAAATTTTAATTGCGCCAGGGATTGCCTTTTCTATAGTAAACTTTTCAAAAAATAATTTTCTACTGTCGCAAATTTTAATTGCGCCAGGGATTGCCTTTTCTATAGTAAATTATTCAAAAAATAATTTTTTACTGTCGCAAATTTTAATTGCGCCAGGGATTGCCTTTTCTATAGTAAATTATTCAAAAAATAATTTTATACTGTCGCAAATTTTAATTGGCCAGGGATTGCATTTTCTATAGTAAATGATTCAAAAAATAATTTTATACTGTCGCAAATTTTAATTGCGCCAGGGATTGCCTTTTCTATAGTAAATTTTTCAAAAATTAATTTTTTACTGTCGCAAATTTTAATTACGCCAGGGATTGCCTTTTCTATAGTAAATTATTCAAAAAATAGTTTTCTACTGTCGCAAATTTTAATTGCGCCAGGGATTGCCTTTTCTATAGTAAATTATTCAAAAAATAGTTTTATTCTGTCACAAATTTTAATTACGCCTGGGATTGCCTTTTCTATAGTAAATTATTCAAAAAATATTTTTTTACTCTCGCAAATTTCAATTTCGCCCGGTAAATTTTTCACAAATTAATTTTCTACTGTCGCAAATTTTAACTACGCCAGGGATTGCCTTTTCTATAGTAAATTATTCAAAAAATAATTTTCAACTGTTGCAAATTTTAATTACGCCAGGGATTGCATTTTCTATAGTAAATTATTCAAAAAATAATTTTATACTGTCGCAAATTTTAAGTGCGCCAGGGATTGCCTTTTCTATAGTAAATTATTCAAAAAATAATTTTATACTGTGGCAAATTGTAATTACGCCAGGGATTGCCTTTTCTATAGTAAATTATTCAAAAAATAATTTTCTACTGTCGCAAATTTTAATTGCGCCAGGGATTGCCTTTTCTATAGTAAATTATTCAAAAAATAATTTTCTACTGTCGCAAATTTTAATTACGCCAGGTATTGCCTTTTCTATAGTAAATTATTCAAAAAATAATTTTCAACTGTCGCAAATTTTAAATATCCCAGGGATTGCCTTTTCTATAGTAAATTTTGCAAAAAATAATTTTTTACTGTCGCAAATTTTAATTACGCCAGGGATTGCCTTTTCTATAGTAAATTTTTCAAAAAATAATTTTTTTACTATCGCAAGTTTTAATTACGCCAGGGATTGCCTTTTCTATAGTAAATTATTCAAAAAATAATTTTTTACTATCGCAAGTTTTAATTGCGCCAGGGATTGCCTTTTCTACAGTAAATTTTGCAAAAAATAATTTTTTACTGTCGGAAATTTTAATTGCGCCAGGGATTGCCTTTTCTATAGTAAACTTTTCAAAAAATAATTTTCTACTGTCGCAAATTTTAATTGCGCCAGGGATTGCCTTTTCTATAGTAAATTATTCAAAAAATAATTTTTTACTGTCGCAAATTTTAATTGCGCCAGGGATTGCCTTTTCTATAGTAAATTATTCAAAAAATAATTTTCTACTGTCGCAAATTTTAATTACGCCAGGGATTGCCTTTTCTATAGTAAATTATTCAAAAAATAATTTTCTACTGTCGCAAATTTTAATTACGCCAGAGATTGCCTTTTCTATAGTAAATTATTCAAAAAATAATTTTCTACTGTCGCAAATTTTAATTGCGCCAGGGATTGCCTTTTCTATAGTAAATTATTCAAAAAATAATTTTATACTGTCGCAAATTTTAATTACGCCAGGGATTGCCTTTTCTATAGTAAATTTTGCAAAAAATAATTTTTTACTGTCGCAAATTTTAATTGCGCCAGGTAGATTTTTCACAAATTAATTTTCTACTGTCGCAAATTTTAATTACGCCAGGTATTGCCTTTTCTATAGTAAATTATTAAAAAAATAATTTTATACTGTCGCAAATGGTAATTGCGCCAGGGATCGCCTTGTTTATAGTAAATTATTCAAAAAATATTTTTCTACTGTCGCAAATTTTAATTACGCCAGGGATTGCCTTTTCTATAGTAAATTATTCAAAAAATAATTTTCAACTGTCGCAAATTTTAATTACGCCAGGGATTGCCTTTTCTGTAGTAAATTATTCAAAAAATAATTTTATACTGTCGCAAATTTTAAGTGCGCCAGGGATTGCCTTTTCTATAGTAAATTATTCAAAAAATAATTTTATACTGTCGCAAATTTTAATTACGCCAGGGATTGCCTTTTCTGTAGTAAATTATTCAAAAAATAATTTTCTACTGTCGCAAATTTTAATTGCGCCAGGGATTGCCTTTTCTATAGTAAATTATTCAAAAAATAATTTTCAACTGTCGCAAATTTTAATTACGCCAGGGATTGCCTTTTTTATAGTAAATTTTGCAAAAAATAATTTTTTACTGTCGCAAATTTTAATTGCGCCAGGGATTGCCTTTTCTATAGTAAATTATTCAAAAAATAATTTTTTACTCTCGCAAATTTCAATTTCGCCAGGTAAATTTTTCACAAATTAATTTTCTACTGTCGCAAATTTTAATTACGCCAGGGATTGCCTTTTCTATAGTAAATTATTCAAAAAATAATTTTCTACTGTCGCAAATTTTAATTACGCCAGGGATTGCCTTTTCTATAGTAAATTATTCAAAAAATAATTTTCTACTGTCGCAAATTTTAATTACGCCAGGGATTGCCCTTTCTATAGTAAATTATTCAAAAAATAATTTTCTACTGTCGCAAATTTTAATTGCGCCAGGGATTGCCTTTTCTATAGTAAATTATTCAAAAAATAATTTTATACTGTCGCAAATGGTAATTGCGCCAGGGATCGCCTTTTCTATAGTAAATTATTCAAAAAATAATTTTCTACTGTCGCAAATTTTAATTACGCCAGGGATTGCCTTTTCTATAGTAAATTATTCAAAAAATAATTTTCAACTGTCGCAAATGTTAATTGCGCCAGGGATTGCCTTTTCTATAGTAAATTATTCAAAAAATAATTTTCTACTGTCGCAAATTTTAATTACCCCAGGGATTGCCTTTTCTATAGTAAATTTTGCAAAAAATAATTTTTTACTGTCGCAAATTTTAATTGCGCCAGGTAGATTTTTCACAAATTAATTTTCTACTGTCGCAAATTTTAATTACGCCAGGGATTGCCTTTTCTATAGTAAATTATTCAAAAAATAATTTTATACTGTCGCAAATGGTAATTGCGCCAGGGATCGCCTTTTCTATAGTAAATTATTCAAAAAATAATTTTCTACTGTCGCAAATTTTAATTACGCCAGGGATTGCCTTTTCTATAGTAAATTATTCAAAAAATAATTTTCTACTGTCGCAAATTTTAATTGCGCCAGGGATTGCCTTTTCTATAGTAAATTATTCAAAAAATAATTTTCAACTGTCGCAAATTTTAATTACGCCAGGGATTGCTTTTTTATAGTAAATTTTGCAAAAAATAATTTTTTACTGTCGCAAATTTTAATTGCGCCAGGGATTGCCTTTTCTATAGTAAATTATTCAAAAAATAATTTTTTACTCTCGCAAATTTCAATTTCGCCAGGTAAATTTTTCACAAATTAATTTTCTACTGTCGCAAATTTTAATTACGCCAGGGATTGCCTTTTCTATAGTAAATTATTCAAAAAATAATTTTATACTGTCGCAAATTTTAATTACGCCAGGGATTGCCTTTTCTATAGTAAATTATTCAAAAAATAATTTTCTACTGTCGCAAATTTTAATTACGCCAGGTATTGCCCTTTCTATAGTAAATTATTCAAAAAATAATTTTCTACTGTCGCAAATTATAATTTCGCCAGGGATTGCCTTTTCTATAGTAAATTATTCAAAAAATAATTTTCTACTGTCGCAAATTTTAATTACGCCAGGGATTGCCTTTTCTATAGTAAATTATTCAAAAAATAATTTTCAACTGTCGCAAATTTTAATTACGCCAGGGATTGCCTTTTCTATAGTAAATTATTCAAAAAATAATTTTATACAGTCGCAAATTTTAAGTGCGCCAGGGATTGCCTTTTCTATAGTAAATTATTCAAAAAATAATTGTATACTGTCGCAAATTTTAATTACGCCAGGGATTGCCTTTTCTATAGTAAATTATTCAAAAAATAATTTTTTACTGTCGCAAATTTTAATTGCGCCAGGGATTGCCTTTTCTATAGTAAACTTTTCAAAAAATAATTTTCTACTGTCGCAAATTTTAATTACGCCAGGGATTGCCTTTTCTATAGTAAATTATTCAAAAAATAATTTTATACTGTCGCACATTTTAATTACGCCAGGGATTGCCTTTTCTATAGTAAATTATTCAAAAAATAATTTTCCACTGTCGCAAATTTTAATTACGCCAGGGATTGCCTTTTCTATAGTAAATTATTCAAAAAATAATTTTACACTGTCGCAAATTTTAATTGCGCCAGGGATTGCCTTTTCTATAGTAAATTATTCAAAAAATAATTTTCAACTGTGTAATGAGCCCACAGCCTCATCACTTTCTCCATTTTCCCCAATAGGCTAAACGCCAAAGCCCTATCAATAACTTATCAAATTTCACATTTGCATCATCATCGAATATCATTCTCGAATATCAATAACATCCGGAAATTTCAATTCCCACGGTAAATTCTCAGGAAAGATATTTCAAAAGAACCTTCAAAAATTCATCCTAAAACCAAATGTATACTTACATGCATTAGTTTCGCTTTCTAAGAGCAAATATTTCCGCGTAAACAATGCGACACATTTCCACATTAGTTCCGCATGACCAATTGTTCAAAAAACAAACATTCCCCATATGTGAAAATGCAGTCGCATCACACTGGAAACAATGTCGTTTAACTCATAAAATGTCGCAACCCATTTTCAAGTACACGACGCTTATGCTCTTGAAAATTGACCGTCATATACACCCCACAGCGCTGGGTCTTGCATCATGAAAATAAACAAACATGCACCATATGTTTACCTTTGCCATGATGCAAGCCACTGCACTGCTGGTTGTGACAATATATCGGTATACATACAAATTATGTGTTCACTATTGACCAATAGCAGGCATTTCTTCGCATTCTCTTTGCTCATGCTTAAACGGCTTATACATGTTATGTATAACATTGCCCAATAGAAGCTATTCAATTCGGCTTATGTGCCTGAACGGCGTGTTGCTGCAATGATATCATGCAGCTGGGCGTATTTCATGTTTTAAAGATGAGGAAGTAAATTCCCTCCACGCGGATTTCCGTGTTTTGAATGGCAAGTACTGAAACTGCCTAAATAAATAGCCGCGTTCTAACCAAGAACAGGCAGTGAGTTTTTGGATCTTTCCAGAGTACGTTTTCGAGGGAGTTTTCAATCCTTTCGCAGTAAGTTTGAGTTCTGGACAAGGCAAAAGAATAAGGTTGACCCCCCACCAGCGGTAAGGCAACCTATTCGATATCAAATCAGGAAATATAGTCCGTGTTCGCTATTCTCAGACATCGAGAATCCAACTCGTGATAACTTTAATAATCGTGTTTGTAATAATCCACTAGAGATCTTTATTTTTGTATAAGTGTCGACTTTGTTTTTATATAAGTGCACAAATTTAAAATAAAAAAACAACAAAGATCAAATACTAGATCTCCTGTGTTTTATTGGAAGTAGATAAAGGGCCAGCGACCTTCTCTTCGGAAAGTACATCGCAGTCCTTGTCGCGACGAATTTAAAAGAGGAACCCGCGACAGAACAACTGTCGCAAATTTTAAATATCCCAGGGATTGCCTTTTCTATAGTAAATTATTCAAAAAATAATTTTCTACTGTCGCAAATTTTAATTACGCCAGGGATTGCCTTTTCTATAGTAAATTATTCAAAAAATAATTTTCTACTGTCGCAAATTTTAACTACGCCAGGGATTGCCATTTCTATAGTACATTTTGCAAAAAATAATTTTTTACTGTCGCAAATTATAATTGCGCCAGGGATTGCCTTTTCTATAGTAAATTATTCAAAAAATAATTTTCAACTGTCGCAAATTTTAATTACGCCAGGGATTGCCTTTTCTATAGTAAATTTTGCAAAAAATAATTTTCTACTGTCGCAAATTTTAATTACGCCAGGGTTTGCCTTTTCTATAGTAAATTTTACAAAAAATAATTTTTTTGATCTCGCAAATTTCAATTTCGCCAGGGATTGCCTTTTCTATAGTAAATTATTCAAAAAATAATTTTTTACTGTCGCAAATTTTAATTGCGCCAGCGATTGCCTTTTCTATAGTAAATTATTCAAAAAATAATTTTTTACTATCGCAAGTTTTAATTGCGCCAGGGATTGCCTTTTCTACAGTAAATTTCGCAAAAAATAATTTTTTACTGTCGCAAATTTTAATTGCGCCAGGGATTGCCTTTTCTATAGTAAATTTGCAAAAAATAATTTTCTACTGTCGCAAATTTTAATTACGCCAGGGATTGCCTTTTCTATAGTAAATTATTCAAAAAATAATTTTCTACTGTCGCAAATTTTAAGTGCGCCAGGGATTGCCTTTTCTATAGTAAATTATTCAAAAAATAATTTTCTACTGTCGCAAATTTTAATTGCGCCAGGGATTGCCTTTTCTATAGTAAATTATTCAAAAAATAATTTTCTACTGTCGCAAATTTTAATTACGCCAGGGATTGCCTTTTCTATAGTAAATTATTCAAAAAATAATTTTCAACTGTCGCAAATTTTAATTACGCCAGGGATTGCCTTTTCTATAGTAAATTATTCAAAAAATAATTTTATACAGTCGCAAATTTTAAGTGCGCCAGGGATTGCCTTTTCTATAGTAAATTATTCAAAAAATAATTGTATACTGTCGCAAATTTTAATTACGCCAGGGATTGCCTTTTCTATAGTAAATTATTCAAAAAATAATTTTTTACTGTCGCAAATTTTAATTGCGCCAGGGATTGCCTTTTCTATAGTAAACTTTTCAAAAAATAATTTTCTACTGTCGCAAATTTTAATTACGCCAGGGATTGCCTTTTCTATAGTAAATTATTCAAAAAATAATTTTATACTGTCGCACATTTTAATTACGCCAGGGATTGCCTTTTCTATAGTAAATTATTCAAAAAATAATTTTCCACTGTCGCAAATTTTAATTACGCCAGGGATTGCCTTTTCTATAGTAAATTATTCAAAAAATAATTTTACACTGTCGCAAATTTTAATTGCGCCAGGGATTGCCTTTTCTATAGTAAATTATTCAAAAAATAATTTTCAACTGTGTAATGAGCCCACAGCCTCATCACTTTCTCCATTTTCCCCAATAGGCTAAACGCCAAAGCCCTATCAATAACTTATCAAATTTCACATTTGCATCATCATCGAATATCATTCTCGAATATCAATAACATCCGGAAATTTCAATTCCCACGGTAAATTCTCAGGAAAGATATTTCAAAAGAACCTTCAAAAATTCATCCTAAAACCAAATGTATACTTACATGCATTAGTTTCGCTTTCTAAGAGCAAATATTTCCGCGTAAACAATGCGACACATTTCCACATTAGTTCCGCATGACCAATTGTTCAAAAAACAAACATTCCCCATATGTGAAAATGCAGTCGCATCACACTGGAAACAATGTCGTTTAACTCATAAAATGTCGCAACCCATTTTCAAGTACACGACGCTTATGCTCTTGAAAATTGACCGTCATATACACCCCACAGCGCTGGGTCTTGCATCATGAAAATAAACAAACATGCACCATATGTTTACCTTTGCCATGATGCAAGCCACTGCACTGCTGGTTGTGACAATATATCGGTATACATACAAATTATGTGTTCACTATTGACCAATAGCAGGCATTTTCTTCGCATTCTCTTTGCTCATGCTTAAACGGCTTATACATGTTATGTATAACATTGCCCAATAGAAGCTATTCAATTCGGCTTATGTGCCTGAACGGCGTGTTGCTGCAATGATATCATGCAGCTGGGCGTATTTCATGTTTTAAAGATGAGGAAGTAAATTCCCTCCACGCGGATTTCCGTGTTTTGAATGGCAAGTACTGAAACTGCCTAAATAAATAGCCGCGTTCTAACCAAGAACAGGCAGTGAGTTTTTGGATCTTTCCAGAGTACGTTTTCGAGGGAGTTTTCAATCCTTTCGCAGTAAGTTTGAGTTCTGGACAAGGCAAAAGAATAAGGTTGACCCCCCACCAGCGGTAAGGCAACCTATTCGATATCAAATCAGGAAATATAGTCCGTGTTCGCTATTCTCAGACATCGAGAATCCAACTCGTGATAACTTTAATAATCGTGTTTGTAATAATCCACTAGAGATCTTTATTTTTGTATAAGTGTCGACTTTGTTTTTATATAAGTGCACAAATTTAAAATAAAAAAACAACAAAGATCAAATACTAGATCTCCTGTGTTTTATTGGAAGTAGATAAAGGGCCAGCGACCTTCTCTTCGGAAAGTACATCGCAGTCCTTGTCGCGACGAATTTAAAAGAGGAACCCGCGACAGAACAACTGTCGCAAATTTTAAATATCCCAGGGATTGCCTTTTCTATAGTAAATTATTCAAAAAATAATTTTCTACTGTCGCAAATTTTAATTACGCCAGGGATTGCCTTTTCTATAGTAAATTATTCAAAAAATAATTTTCTACTGTCGCAAATTTTAACTACGCCAGGGATTGCCATTTCTATAGTACATTTTGCAAAAAATAATTTTTTACTGTCGCAAATTATAATTGCGCCAGGGATTGCCTTTTCTATAGTAAATTATTCAAAAAATAATTTTCAACTGTCGCAAATTTTAATTACGCCAGGGATTGCCTTTTCTATAGTAAATTTTGCAAAAAATAATTTTCTACTGTCGCAAATTTTAATTACGCCAGGGTTTGCCTTTTCTATAGTAAATTTTACAAAAAATAATTTTTTTGATCTCGCAAATTTCAATTTCGCCAGGGATTGCCTTTTCTATAGTAAATTATTCAAAAAATAATTTTTTACTGTCGCAAATTTTAATTGCGCCAGCGATTGCCTTTTCTATAGTAAATTATTCAAAAAATAATTTTTTACTATCGCAAGTTTTAATTGCGCCAGGGATTGCCTTTTCTACAGTAAATTTCGCAAAAAATAATTTTTTACTGTCGCAAATTTTAATTGCGCCAGGGATTGCCTTTTCTATAGTAAATTTGCAAAAAATAATTTTCTACTGTCGCAAATTTTAATTACGCCAGGGATTGCCTTTTCTATAGTAAATTATTCAAAAAATAATTTTCTACTGTCGCAAATTTTAAGTGCGCCAGGGATTGCCTTTTCTATAGTAAATTATTCAAAAAATAATTTTCTACTGTCGCAAATTTTAATTGCGCCAGGGATTGCCTTTTCTATAGTAAATTATTCAAAAAATAATTTTCTACTGTCGCAAATTTTAATTACGCCAGGGATTGCCTTTTCTATAGTAAATTTTGCAAAAAATAATTTTTTACTGTCGCAAATTTTAATTGCGCCAAGGATTGCCTTTTCTATAGTAAATTATTCAAAAAATAATTTTCAACTGTCGCAAATTTTAATTACGCCAGGGATTGCCTTTTCTATAGTAAATTATTCAAAAAATAATTTTCTACTGTCGCAAATTTTAATTGCGCCAGGGATTGCCTTTTCTATAGTAAATTATTCAAAAAATAATTTTCTACTGTCGCAAATTTTAAGTGCGCCAGGGATTGCCTTTTCTATAGTAAATTATTCAAAAAATAATTTTCTAATGTAGCAAATTTTAATTACGCCAGGGATTGCCTTTTCTATAGTAAATTATTCAAAAAATAATTTTTTACTATCGCAAGTTTTAATTGCGCCAGGGATTGCCTTTTCTACAGTAAATTTTGCAAAAAATAATTTTTTACTGTCGCAAATTTTAATTGCGCCAGGGATTGCCTTTTCTATAGTAAACTTTTCAAAAAATAATTTTCTACTGTCGCAAATTTTAATTGCGCCATGGATTGCCTTTTCTATAGTAAATTATTCAAAAAATAATTTTTTACTATCGCAAGTTTTAATTGCGCCAGGGATTGCCTTTTCTACAGTAAATATTGCAAAAAGTAATTTTTTACTGTCGCAAATTTTAATTACGCCAGGGATTGCCTTTTCTATAGTAAATTATTCAAAAAATACTTTTTTACTATCGCAAGTTTTAATTGCGCCAGGGGTTGCCTTTTCTACAGTAAATTTTGCAAAAAATAATTTTTTACTGTCGCAAATTTTAATTGCGCCAGGGATTGCCTTTTCTATAGTAAACTTTTCAAAAAATAATTTTCTACTGTCGCAAATTTTAATTACGCCAGGGATTGCCTTTTCTATAGTAAATTATTCAAAAAATAATTTTTTACTGTCGCAAATTGTAATTGCGCCAGGGATTGCCTTTTCTATAGTAAATTATTCAAAAAAAAATTTTCTACTGTCGCAAATTTTAAGTGCGCCAGGGATTGCCTTTTCTATAGTAAATTATTCAAAAAATTATTTTCTACTGTCGCAAATTTTAATTACGCCAGGGATTGCCTTTTCTATAGTAAATTATTCAAAAAATAATTTTTTACTATCGCAAGTTTTAATTGCCCCAGGGATTGCCTTTTCTACAGTAAATTATTCAAAAAATAATTTTCAACTGTCGCAAATTTTAAATATCCCAGGGATTGCCTTTTCTATAGTAAATTATTCAAAAAATAATTTTCTACTGTCGCAAATTTTAAATATCCCAATCCCAGGGATTGCCTTTTCTATAGTAAATTATTCAAAAAATAATTTTCTACTGTCGCAAATTTTAAATATCCCAGGGATTGCCTTTTCTATAGTAAATTTTGCAAAAAATAATTTTTTACTGTCGCAAATTTTAATTACGCCAGGGATTGCTTTTTCTATAGTAAATTATTCAAAAAATAATTTTTTACTATCGCAAGTTTTAATTGCGCCAGGGATTGCCTTTTCTACAGTAAATTTTGCAAAAAATAATTTTTTACTGTCGCAAATTTTAATTGCGCCAGGGAGTGGCTTTTCTATAGTAAACTTTTCAAAAAATAATTTTCTACTGTCGCAAATTTTAATTGCGCCAGGGATTGCCTTTTCTATAGTAAATTATTCAAAAAATAATTTTTTACTGTCGCAAATTTTAATCGCGCCAGGGATTTCCTTTTCTATAGTAAATTATTCAAAAAATAATTTTCTACTGTCGCAAATTTTAATTACGCCAGGGATTGCCTTTTCTATAGTAAATTATTCAAAAAATAATTTTCTACTGTCGCAAATTTTAACTACGCCAGGGATTGCCATTTCTATAGTACATTTTGCAAAAAATAATTTTTTACTGTCGCAAATTATAATTGCGCCAGGGATTGCCTTTTCTATAGTAAATTATTCAAAAAATAATTTTCAACTGTCGCAAATTTTAATTACGCCAGGGATTGCCTTTTCTATAGTAAATTTTGCAAAAAATAATTTTCTACTGTCGCAAATTTTAATTACGCCAGGGATTGCCTTTTCTATAGTAAATTTTACCAAAAATAATTTTTTTGATCTCGCAAATTTCAATTTCGCCAGGGATTGCCTTTTCTATAGTAAATTATTCAAAAAATAATTTTCTACTGTCGCAAATTTTAAGTGCGCCAGGGATTGCCTTTTCTATAGTAAATTATTCAAAAAATAATTTTCTACTGTCGCAAATTTTAATTGCGCCAGGGATTGCCTTTTCTATAGTAAATTATTCAAAAAATAATTTTCTACTGTCGCAAATTTTAATTACGCCAGGGATTGCCTTTTCTATAGTAAATTTTGCAAAAAATAATTTTTTACTGTCGCAAATTTTAATTGCGCCAAGGATTGCCTTTTCTATAGTAAATTATTCAAAAAATAATTTTCAACTGTCGCAAATTTTAATTACGCCAGGGATTGCCTTTTCTATAGTAAATTATTCAAAAAATAATTTTCTACTGTCGCAAATTTTAATTGCGCTAGGGATTGCCTTTTCTATAGTAAATTATTAAAAAAATAATTTTCTACTGTCGCAAATTTTAAGTGCGCCAGGGATTGCCTTTTCTATAGTAAATTATTCAAAAAATAATTTTCTAATGTAGCAAATTTTAATTACGCCAGGGATTGCCTTTTCTATATAAATTATTCAAAAAATAATTTTTTACTATCGCAAGTTTTAATTGCGCCAGGGATTGCCTTTTCTACAGTAAATTTTGCAAAAAATAATTTTTTACTGTCGCAAATTTTAATTGCGCCAGGGATTGCCTTTTCTATAGTAAACTTTTCAAAAAATAATTTTCTACTGTCGCAAATTTTAATTGCGCCATGGATTGCCTTTTCTATAGTAAATTATTCAAAAAATAATTTTTTACTATCGAAAGTTTTAATTGCGCCAGGGATTGCCTTTTCTACAGTAAATTTTGCAAAAAATAATTTTTTACTGTCGCAAATTTTAATTACGCCAGGGATTGCCTTTTCTATAGTAAATTATTCAAAAAATACTTTTTTACTATCGCAAGTTTTAATTGCGCCAGGGGTTGCCTTTTCTACAGTAAATTTTGCAAAAAATAATTTTTTACTGTCGCAAATTTTAATTGCGCCAGGGATTGCCTTTTCTATAGTAAACTTTTCAAAAAATAATTTTCTACTGTCGCAAATTTTAATTACGCCAGGGATTGCCTTTTCTATAGTAAATTATTCAAAAAATAATTTTTTACTGTCGCAAATTGTAATTGCGCCAGGGATTGCCTTTTCTATAGTAAATTATTCAAAAAAAAATTTTCTACTGTCGCAAATTTTAAGTGCGCCAGGGATTGCCTTTTCTATAGTAAATTATTCAAAAAATTATTTTCTACTGTCGCAAATTTTAATTACGCCAGGGATTGCCTTTTCTATAGTAAATTATTCAAAAAATAATTTTTTAATATCGCAAGTTTTAATTGCCCCAGGGATTGCCTTTTCTACAGTAAATTTTGCAAAAAATAATTTTTTACTGTCGCAAATTTTAATTGCGCCAGGGATTGCCTTTTCTATAGTAGAATTTTCAAAAAATAATTTTCTACTGTCGCAAATTTTAATTACGCCAGGGATTGCCTTTTCTATAGTAAATTTCTCACAAAATAATTTTATACTGTCGCAAATTTTAAGTGCGCCAGGGATTGCCTTTTCTATAGTAAATTATTCAAAAAATAATTTTTTACTGTCGCAAATTTTAAATACGCCAGGGAATGCCTTTTCTGTAGTAAATTTTGCAACAAAATAATTTTCTACTGTCGCAAATTTTAATTACGCCAGGGATTGCCTTTTCTATAGTAAATTATTCAAAAAATAATTTTCTACTGTCGCAAATTTTAATTACGCCAGGGATTGCCTTTTCTACAGTAAATTATTCAAAAAATAATTTCTTACTATCGCAAGTTTTAATTGCGCCAGGGATTGCCTTTTCTACAGTAAATTTTGCAAAAAATAATTTTCTACTATCGCAAATTTTAATTACGCCATGGATTGCCTTTTCTATAGTAAATTTTGCAAAAAATAATTTTCTACTGTTGCAAATTTTAATTGCGCCAGGGATTGCCTTTTCTATAGTAAATTATTCAAAAAATAATTTTCTACTGTCGCAAATTTTAATTGCGCAGGGATTGCCTTTTCTATAGTAAATTATTCAAAAAATAATTTTCTACTGTCGCAAATTTTAATTGCCCAGGGATTGCATTTTCTATAGTAAATTATTCAAAAAATAATTTTCAACTGTCGCAAATTTTAATTGCGCCAGGGATTGCCTTTTCTATAGTAAATTATTCAAAAAATAATTTTCAACTGTCGCAAATTGTAATTGCGCCAGGGATTGCCTTTTCTATAGTAAATTATTCAAAAAATAATTTTCAACTGTCGCAAATTTTAATTACGCCAGGTATTGCCTTTTCTATAGTAAATTATTCAAAAAATAATTTTTTACTGTCGCAAATTTTAAGTGCGCCAGGGATTGCCTTTTATATAGTAAATTATTCAAAAAATAATTTTTTACTGTCGCAAATTTTAAGTGCGCCAGGGATTGCCTTTTCTATAGTAAATTATTCAAAAAATAATTTTCTACTGTCGCAAATTTTAAGTGCGCCAGGGATTGCCTTTTCTATAGTAAATTATTCAAAAAATAATTTTATACTGTCGCAAATTTTATTTGCGCCAGGGATTGCCTTTTCTGTAGTAAATTATTCAAAAAATAATTTTATACTGTCGCAAATTTTAATTACGCCAGAGATTGCCTTTTCTATAGTAAATTATTCAAAAAATAATTTTCTACTGTCGCAAATTTTAATTGCGCCAGGGATTACCTTTTCTATAGTAAATTATTCAAAAAATAATTTTCTACTTTCGCAAATTTTAATTACGCCAGGGATTGCCTTTTCTATAGTAAATTATTCAATAAATAATTTTTTACTGTCGCAAATTTCAAATCCGCCAGGGATTGCCTTTTCTATAGTAAATTATTCAAAAAATAATTTTATACTGTCGCAAATTTTAATTACGCCAGGGATTGCCTTTTCTAAAGTAAATTATTCAAAAAATAATTTTCTACTGTCGCAAATTTTAATTAAGCCAGGGATTGCCTTTTCTATAGTAAATTATTCAAAAAATAATTTTTTACTGTCGCAAATTTCAATTTCGCCAGGTACATTTTTCACAAATTAATTTTTTACTGTCGCAAATTTTAAGTGCGCCAGGGATTGCCTTTTCTATAGTAAATTATTCAAAAAATAATTTTTTACTGTCGCAAATTTTAAGTGCGCCAGGGATTGCCTTTTCTATAGTAAATTATTCAAAAAATAACTTTCAACTGTCGCAAATTTTAAATACGCCAGGGATTGCCATTTCTATAGTAAATTATTCAAAAAATAATTTTTTACTGTCGCAAATTTTAATTACGCCAGGGATTGCCTTTTCTATAGTAAATTATTCAAAAAATAATTTTATACTGTCGCAAATTTTAAGTGCGCCAGGGATTGCCTTTTCTATAGTAAATTATTCAAAAAATAATTTTATACTGTCGCAAATTTTAATTACGCCAGGGATTGCCTTTTCTATAGTAAATTATTAAAAAAATAATTTTTTACTTTCGCAAATTTTAAATACGCCAGGGATTGCCTTTTCTATAGTAAATTTCTCACAAATTAATTTTCTACTGCCGCAAATTTTAATTACGCCAGGGATTGCCTTTTCTATAGTAAATTTTGCAAAAAATAATTTTCTACTGTCGCAAATTTTAATTGCGCCAGGGATTGCCTTTTCTATAGTAAATTATTCAAAAAATAATTTTTTACTGTCGCAAATTTTAAATACGCCAGGGATTGCCTTTTCTGTAGTAAATTTTGCAACAAAATAATTTTCTACTGTCGCAAATTTTAATTACGCCAGGGATTGCCTTTTCTATAGTAAATTATTCAAAAAATAATTTTCTATTGTCGCAAATTTTAATTACGCCAGGGATTGCCTTTTCTACAGTAAATTATTAAAAAAATAATTTCTTACTATCGCTAGTTTTAATTGCGCCAGGGATTGCCTCTTCTACAGTAAATTTTGCAAAAAATAATTTTCTACTATCGCAAATTTTAATTGCGCCAGGGATTGCCTTTTATATAGTAAATTATTCAAAAAATAATTTTTTACTGTCGCAAATTTTAAGTGCGCCAGGGATTGCCTTTTCTATAGTAAATTATTCAAAAAATAATTTTCTACTGTCTCAAATTTTAAGTGCGCCAGGGATTGCCTTTTCTATAGTAAATTATTCAAAAAATAATTTTATACTGTCGCAAATTTTATTTGCGCCAGGGATTGCCTTTTCTATAGTAAATTATTCAAAAAATAATTTTATACTGTCGCAAATTTTAATTACGCCAGGGATTGCCTTTTCTATAGTAAATTATTCAAAAAATAATTTTCTACTGTCGCAAATTTTAATTGCGCCAGGGATTGCCTTTTCTATAGTAAATTATTCAAAAAATAATTTTCTACTGTCGCAAATTTTAATTACGCCAGGGATTGCCTTTTCTATAGTAAATTATTCAAAAAATAATTTTTTACTGTCGCAAATTTCAAATCCGCCAGGGATTGCCTTTTCTATAGTAAATTATTCAAAAAATAATTTTTTACTATCGCAAATTTTAATTGCGCCAGGGATTGCCTTTTCTACAGTAAATTTTTCAAAATATTAATTTTTTACTGTCGAAAATTTTAATTACGCCAGGGATTGCCTTTTATATAGTAAATTATTCAAAAAATAATATTTTACTGTCGCAAATTTTAATTACGCCAGGGATTGCCTTTTCTATAGTAAATTATTCAAAAAATAATTTTCAACTGTCGCAAATTTTAATTACGCCAGGGATTGCCTTTTCTATAGTAAATTATTCAAAAAATAATTTTTTACTGTCGCAAATTTTAATTGCGCCAGGGATTGCCTTTTCTATAGTAAACTTTTCACAAAATAATTTTCTACTGTCGCAAATTTTAATTACGCCAGGGATTGCCTTTTCTATAGTAAATTATTCAAAAAATAATTTTATACTGTCGCAAATTTTAATTACGCCAGGGATTGCCTTTTCTATAGTAAATTATTCAAAAAATAATTTTCTACTGTCGCAAATTTTTATTAAGCCAGGGATTGCCTTTTCTATAGTAAATTATTCAAAAAATAATTTTTTACTCTCGCAAATTTAAATTTCGCCAAGTAAATTTTTCACAAATTAATTTTTTACTGTTGCAAATTTTAAGTGCGCCAGGGATTGCCCTTTCTATAGTAAATTATTCAAAAAATAATTTTTTACTGTCGCAAATTTTAAGTGCGCCAGGGATTGCCTTTTCTATAGTAAATTATTCAAAAAATAATTTTCAACTGTCGCAAATTTTAAATACGCCAGGGATTGCCTTTTCTATAGTAAATTATTCAAAAAATAATTTTTTACTGTCGCAAATTTTAATTACGGCAGGGATTGCCTTTTCTATAGTAAATTATTCAAAAAATAATTTTATACTGTCGCAAATTTTAATTACGCCAGGGATTGCCTTTTCTATAGTAAATTATTAAAAAAATAATTTTTTACTTTCGCAAATTTTAATTACGCCAAGGATTGCCTTTTCTATAGTAAATTTCTCACAAATTAATTTTCTACTGTCGCAAATTTTAATTACGCCAGGGATTGCCTTTTCTATAGTAAATTTTGCAAAAAATAATTTTCTACTGTCGCAAATTTTAATTGCGCCAGGGATTGCCTTTTCTATAGTAAATTATTCAAAAAATAATTTTCTACTGTCGCAAATTTTAATTGCGCCAGGGATTGCCTTTTCTATAGTAAATTATTCAAAAAATAATTTTTTACTGTCGCAAATTTTAAATACGCTAGGGATTGCCTTTTCTATATTAAATTTTGCAAAAAAATTATTTTTTACTGTCGCAAATTTCAAATCCGCCAGGGATTGCCTTTTCTACAGTAAATTTTGCAAAAAATAATTTTTTACTATCGCAAGTTTTAATTGCGCCAGGGATTGCCTTTTCTACAGTAAATTTTGCAAAAAATAATTTTTTACTGTCGCAAATTTTAATTACGTCAGGGATTGCCTTTTCTATAGTAAACTTTTCAAAAAATAATTTTCTACTGTCGCAAATTTTAATTACGCCAGCGATTGCCTTTTCTATAGTAAATTTCTCACAAAATTATTTTCAACTGTCGCAAATTTTAATTACGCCAGGGATTGCCTTTTCTATAGTAAATTATTCAAAAAATAATTTTATACTGTCGCAAATTTTAATTACGCCAGGGATTGCCTTTTCTATAGTAAACTTTTCACAAAATAATTTTCTACTGTCGCAAATTTTAATTACGCCAGGGATTGCCTTTTCTATAGTAAATTATTCAAAAAATAATTTTATAATGTCGCAAATTTTAATTACGCCAGGGATTGCCTTTTCTATAGTAAATTATTCAAAACATAATTTTCTACTGTCGCAAATTTTAATTATGCCAGGGATTGCCTTTTCTATAGTAAATTATTCAAAAAATAATTTTCTGCTGTCGCAAATTTTAATTAAGCCAGGGATTGCCTTTTCTACAGTAAATTTTGCAAAAAATAATTTTTTACTATCGCAAGTTTTAATTGCGCCAGGGATTGCCTTTTCTACAGTAAATTTTGCAAAAAATAATTTTTTACTGTCGCAAATTTTAATTACGTCAGGGATTGCCTTTTCTATAGTAAACTTTTCAAAAAATAATTTTCTATTGTCGCAAATTTTAATTACGCCAGGGATTGCCTTTTCTACAGTAAATTATTAAAAAAATAATTTCTTACTATCGCTAGTTTTAATTGCGCCAGGGATTGCCTCTTCTACAGTAAATTTTGCAAAAAATAATTTTCTACTATCGCAAATTTTAATTGCGCCAGGGATTGCCTTTTCTATAGTAAATTATTCAAAAAATAATTTTTTACTGTCGCAAATTTTAATTGCGCCAGGGATTGCCTTTTCTATAGTAAACTTTTCACAAAATAATTTTCTACTGTCGCAAATTTTAATTACGCCAGGGATTGCCTTTTCTATAGTAAATTATTCAAAAAATAATTTTATACTGTCGCAAATTTTAATTACGCCAGGGATTGCCTTTTCTATAGTAAATTATTCAAAAAATAATTTTCTGCTGTCGCAAATTTTAATTAAGCCAGGGATTGCCTTTTCTATAGTAAATTATTCAAAAAATAATTTTCAACTGTCGCAAATTTTAATTACGCCAGGGATTGCCTTTTCTATAGTAAATTATTCAAAAAATAATTTTTTACTGTCGCAAATTTTAATTGCGCCAGGGATTGCCTTTTCGATAGTAAACTTTTCACAAAATAATTTTCTACTGTCGCAAATTTTAATTACGCCAGGGATTGCCTTTTCTATAGTAAATTATTCAAAAAATAATTTTATACTGTCGCAAATTTTAATTACGCCAGGGATTGCCTTTTCTATAGTAAATTATTCAAAAAATAATTTTTTACTGTCGCAAATTTTAATTACGCCAGGGATTGCCTTTTCTATAGTAAATTATTCAAAAAATAATTTTCAACTGTCGCAAATTTTAATTACGCCAGGGATTGCCTTTTCTATAGTAAATTATTCAAAAAATAATTTTTTACTGTCGCAAATTTTAATTGCGCCAGGGATTGCCTTTTCTATAGTAAACTTTTCACAAAATAATTTTCTACTGTCGCAAATTTTAATTACGCCAGGGATTGCCTTTTCTATAGTAAATTATTCAAAAAATAATTTTATACTGTCGCAAATTTTAATTACGCCAGGGATTGCCTTTTCTATAGTAAATTATTCAAAAAATAATTTTCTGCTGTCGCAAATTTTAATTAAGCCACGGATTGCCTTTTCTATAGTAAATTATTCAAAAAATAATTTTTTACTCTCGCAAATTTCAATTTCGCCAGGTAAATTTTTCACAAATTAATTTTTTACTGTTGCAAATTTTAAGTGCGCCAGGGATTGCCCTTTCTATAGTAAATTATTCAAAAAATAATTTTTTACTGTCGCAAATTTTAAGTGCGCCAGGTATTGCCTTTTCTATAGTAAATTATTCAAAAAATAATTTTCAACTGTCGCAAATTTTAAATACGCCAGGGATTGCCTTTTCTATAGTAAATTATTCAAAAAATAATTTTTTACTGTCGCAAATTTTAATTACATCAGGGATTGCCTTTTCTATAGTAAATTATTCAAAAAATAATTTTATACTGTCGCAAATTTTAAGTGCGCCAGGGATTGCCTTTTCTATAGTAAATTATTCAAAAAATAATTTTATACTGTCGCAAATTTTAATTACGCCAGGGATTGCCTTTTCTATAGTAAATTATTAAAAAAATAATTTTTTACTTTCGCAAATTTTAATTACGCCAGGGATTGCCTTTTCTATAGTAAATTTCTCACAAATTAATTTTCTACTGTCGCAAATTTTAATTACGCCAGGGATTGCCTTTTCTATAGCAAATTTTGCAAAAAATAATTTTCTACTGTCGCAAATTTTAATTGCGCCAGGGATTGCCTTTTCTATAGTAAATTATTCAAAAAATAATTTTCTACTGTCGCAAATTTTAATTGCGCCAGGGATTGCCTTTTCTATAGTAAATTATTCAAAAAATAATTTTTTACTGTCGCAAATTTTAAATACGCCAGGGATTGCCTTTTCTATATTAAATTTTGCAAAAAAATTATTTTTTACTGTCGCAAATTTCAAATCCGCCAGGGATTGCCTTTTCTACAGTAAATTTTGCAAAAAATAATTTTTTACTATCGCAAGTTTTAATTGCGCCAGGGATTGCCTTTTCTATAGTAAACTTTTCACAAAATAATTTTCTACTGTCGCAAATTTTAATTACGCCAGGGATTGCCTTTTCTATAGTAAAATTTTCAAAAAATAATTTTCTACTGTCGCAAATTTTAATTACGCCAGGGATTGCCTTTTCTATAGTAAATTATTCAAAACATAATTTTCTACTGTCGCAAATTTTAGTTATGCCAGGGATTGCCTTTTCTATAGTAAATTATTCAAAAAATAATTTTTTACTCTCGCAAATTTCAAATTCGCCAGGTAAATTTTTCACAAATTAATTTTTTACTGTTGCAAATTTTAAGTGCGCCAGGGATTGCCTTTTCTATAGTAAATTATTCAAAAAATAATTTTTTACTGTCGCAAATTTTAAGTGCGCCAGGGATTGCCTTTTCTATAGTAAATTATTCAAAAAATAATTTTCAACTGTCGCAAATTTTAAATACGCCAGGGATTGCCTTTTCTATAGTAAATTATTCAAAAAATAATTTTTTACTGTCGCAAATTTTAATTACGCCAGGTATTGCCTTTTCTATAGTAAATTATTCAAAAAATAATTTTATACTGTCGCAAATTTTAAGTGCGCCAGGGATTGCCTTTTCTATAGTAAATTATTCAAAAAATAATTTTATACTGTCGCAAATTTTAATTACGCCAGGGATTGCCTTTTCTATAGTAAATTATTCAAAAAATAATTTTTTACTGTCGCAAATTTTAATTACGCCAGCGAATGCCTTTTCTATAGTAAATTTCTCACAAATTAATTTTCTACTGTCGCAAATTTTAATTACGCCAGGGATTGCCTTTTCTATAGTAAATTTTGCAAAAAATAATTTTCTACTGTCGCAAATTTTAATTGCGCCAGGGATTGCCTTTTCTATAGTAAATTATTCAAAAAATAATTTTCTACTGTCGCAAATTTTAATTGCGCCAGGGATTGCCTTTTCTATAGTAAACTTTTCAAAAAATAATTTTTTACTGTCGCAAATTTTAAATACGCCAGCGATTGCCTTTTCTATAGTAAATTTCTCACAAAATAATTTTCAACTGTCGCAAATTTTAATTACGCCAAGGATTGCCTTTTCTATAGTAAATAATTCAAAAAATAATTTTATACTGTCACAAATTTTAATTACGCCAGGGATTGCCTTTTCTATAGTAAATTATTCAAAAAATAATTTTCAACTGTCGCAAATTTTAATTACGCCAGGGATTGCCTTTTCTATAGTAAATTTCTCACAAATTAATTTCTTACTGTCGCAAATTTTAAATACGCCAGGGATTGCCTTTTCTATAGTAAATTATTCAAAAAATAATTTTTTACTGTCGCAAATTCTAATTGCGCCAGGGATTGCCTTTTCTATAGTAAATTATTCAAAAAATAATTTTCTACTCTCACAAATTTTAAATACGCCAGGGATTGCCTTTTCTATAGTAAATTATTCAAAAAATAATTTTTTACTGTCGCAAATTTTAATTGCGCCAGGGATTGCATTTTCTATAGTAAATTATTCAAAAAATAATTTTCAACTGTCGCAAATTTTAATTACGCCAGGGATTGCCTTTTCTATAGTAAATTATTCAAAAAATAATTTTTTACTGTCGCAAATTTTAAGTGCGCCAGGGATTGCCTTTTCTATAGTAAATTATTCAAAAAATAATATTATACTGTCGCAAATTTTAATTACGCCAAGGATTGCCTTTTCTATAATAAATTATTCAAAAAATAATTTTCTACTGTCGCAAATTTTAAATATCCCAGGGATTGACTTTTCTATAGTAAATTTCTCACAAAATAATTTTTTACTCTCGCAAATTTTAAGTGCGCCAGGGATTGCCTTTTCTATAGTAAATTATTCAAAAAATAATTTTCTACTGTCGCAAATTTTAATTGCGCCTGGGATTGCCTTTTCTATAGTAAATTTTTCAAAAAATAATTTTCAACTGTCGCAAATTTTAATTACGCCAGGGATTGCCTTTTCCATAGTAAATTTTTCAAAAAATAATTTTTTACTGTCGCAAATTTTAAATATCCCAGGGATTGCCTTTTCTATAGTAAATTTCTCACAAATTAATTTCTTACTGTCGCAAATTTTAAATACGCCAGGGATTGCCTTTTCTATAGTAAATTATTCAAAAAATAATTTTTTACTGTCGCAAATTTTAATTACGCCAGGGATTGCCTTTTCTATAGTAAATTATTCAAAAAATAATTTTCTACTGTCGCAAATTTTAATTGCGCCAGGGATTGCCTTTTCTACAGTAAATTTTTCAAAAAATAATTTTTTACTGTCGCAAATTGTAATTGCGCCAGGGATTGCCTTTTCTATAGTAAATTATTCAAAAAATAATTTTCCACTGTCGCAAATTTTAAATATCCCAGGGATTGCCTTTTCTATAGTAAATTTCTCACAAAATAATTTTTTACTGTCGCAAATTTTAAGTGCGCCAGGAATTGCCTTTTCTATAGTAAATTTTGCAAAAAATAATTTTTTACTGTCGCAAATTTTAATTGCGCCAGGGATTGCCTTTTCTATAGTAAATTATTCAAAAAATAATTTTCTACTGTCGCAAATTTTAATTACGCCAGGGATTGCCTTTTCTATAGTAAATTATTCAAAAAATAATTTTCTACTGTCGCAAATTTTAAATATCCCAGGGATTGCCTTTTCTATAGTAAATTTCTCACAAAATAATTTTTTACTGTCGCAAATTTTAAGTGCGCCAGGAATTGCCTTTTCTATAGTAAATTTTGCAAAAAATAATTTTTTACTGTCGCAAATTTTAATTGCGCCAGGGATTGCCTTTTCTATAGTAAATTATTCAAAAAATAATTTTCTACTGTCGCAAATTTTAATTACGCCAGGGATTGCCTTTTCTATAGTAAATTATTCAAAAAATAATTTTTTACTGTCGCAAATTTTAAATACGCCAGGGATTGCCTATTCTATAGTAAATTATTCAAAAAATAATTTTTTACTGTCGCAAATTTTAAGTGCGCCAGGGATTGCCTTTTCTATAGTAAATTATTCAAAAAATAATTTTTTACTGTCGCAAATTTTAATTACGCCAGGGATTGCCTTTTCTATAGTAAATTATTCAAAAAATAATTTTTTACTCTTGCAAATTTCAATTTGGCCAGGTAAATTTTTCACAAATTAATTTTTTACTGTCGCAAATTTTAAATACGCCAGGGATTGGCTTTTCTATAGTACATTATTCAAAAAATACTTTTCTACTGTCGCAAATTTTAATTACGCCAGGGATTGTCTTTTCTATAGTAAATTATTCCAAAAATAATTTTATACTGTCGCAAATTTTAATTACGCCAGGGATTGCCTTTTCTATAGTAAATTATTCAAAAAATAATTTTATACTGTCGCAAATTTTAAGTGCGCCAGGGATTTCCTTTTCTATAGTAAATTATTCAAAAAATAATTTTCTACTGTCGCAAATTTTAAATATCCCAGGGGTTGCCTTTTCTATAGTAAATTATTCAAAAAATAATTTTTTACTGTCGCAAATTTTAAGTGCGCCAGGGATTGTCCTTTCTATAGTAAATTTTTCAAAAATTAATTTTATACTGTCGCAAATTTTAAATACGCCAGGGATTGCCTTTTCTATAGTAAATTTTGCAAAAAATAATTTTTTACTGTCGCAAATTTTAATTGCGCCGGGGATTGCCTTTTCTATAGTAAATTGTTCAAAAAATAATTTTTTACTGTCGCAAATTTAAAATATCCCAGGGATTGCTTTTATATAGTAAATTTCTCACAAATTAATTTCTTACTGTCGCAAATTTTAAATACGCCAGGTATTGCCTTTTCTATAGTAAATTATTCAAAAAATAATTTTTTACTGTCGCAAATTTTAATTACGCCAGGGATTGCCTTTTCTATAGTAAATTTTTCAAAAAATAATTTTTTACTGTCGCAAATTTTAAATATCCCAGGGATTGCCTTTTCTATAGTAAATTTCTCACAAATTAATTTCTTACTGTCGCAAATTTTAAATACGCCAGGGATTGCCTTTTCTATAGTAAATTATTCAAAAAATAATTTTTTACTGTCGCAAATTTTAATTGCGCCAGGGATTGCCTTTTCTATAGTAAATTTTTCAAAAAAATAATTTTTTACTGTCGCAAATTTAAAATATCCCAGGGATTGCTTTTATATAGTAAATTTCTCACAAATTAATTTCTTACTGTCGCAAATTTTAAATACGCCAGGTATTGCCTTTTCTATAGTAAATTATTCAAAAAATAATTTTTTACTGTCGCAAATTTTAAGTGCGCCAGGGATTGCCTTTTCTATAGTAAATTATTCAAAAAATTATTTTCAACTGTCGCAAATTTTAATTACGCCAGGGATTGCTTTTTATGTAGTATATCATTCAAAAAGTAATTTTCTACTGTCGCAAATTTTAATTGTGCCAGGGATTGCCTTCTCTACAGTAAATTTTTCAAAATATTAATTTTTTACTGTCGAAAATTTTAATTACGCCAGGGATTGCCTTTTCTATAGTAAATTTTGCAAAAAATAATTTTATACTGTCGCAAATTTTAAGTGTGCCAGGGATTGCCTTTTCTATAGTAAATTATTCAAAAAATAATTTTTTACTGTCGCAAATTTTAATTGCGCCAGGGATTGCCTTTTCTACAGTAAATTTTTCAAAATATTAATTTTTTACTGTCGCAAATTTTAAATACGCCAGGGATTGCCTTTTCTATAGTAAATTATTCAAAAAATAATTTTTTACTATAGCAAGTTTTAATTGCGCCAGGGATTGCCTTTTCTACAGTAAATTTTGCAAAAAATAATTTTTTACTGTCGCAAATTTTAATTGCGCCAGGGATTGCCTTTTCTATAGTAAATTATTCAAAAAATAATTTTCTACTGTCGCAAATTTTAATTAAGCCAGGGATTGCCTTTTCTATAGTAAATTTTTCAAAAATTAATTTTATACTGTCGCAAATTTTAAATACGCCAGGGACTGCCTTTTCCATAGTAAATAATTCAAAAATTAATTTTATACTGTCGCAAATTTTAAATACGCCAGGGATTGCCTTTTCTATAGTAAATTTTGCAAAAAAATAATTTTTTACTGTCGCAAATTGTAATTGCGCCAGGAATTGCCTTTTCTATAGTAAATTATTCAAAAAATAATTTTCTACTGTCGCAAATTTTAAGTGCGCCAGGGATTGCCTTTTCTATAGTAAATTATTCAAAAAATAATTTTTTACTGTCGCAAATTTTAATTACGCCAGGGATTGCCTTTTCTATAGTAAATTATTCAAAAAATAATTTTTTACTGTCGCAAATTTTAAGTGCGCCAGGGATTGCCTTTTCTACAGTAAATTTTTCAAAATATTAATTTTTTACTGTCGAAAATTTTAATTACGCCAGGGATTGCCTTTTCTATAGTAAATTTTGCAAAAAATAATTTTATACTGTCGCAAATTTTAAGTGCGCCGGGGATTGCCATTTCTATAGTAAATTATTCAAAAAATAATTTTTTACTGTCGCAAATTTTAATTGCGCCAGGGATTGCCTTTTCTATAGTAAACTTTTCAAAAAATAATTTTCTACTGTCGCAAATTTTAATTGCGCCAGGGATTGCCTTTTCTACAGTAAATTTTTCAAAAATTAATTTTATACTGTCGCAAATTTTAATTACGCCAGGGATTGCCTTTTCTATAGTAAATTATTCAAAAAATAATATTTTACTGTCGCAAATTTTAAATACGCCAGGGATTGCCTCTTCTATAGTAAATTATTCAAAAAATAATTTTCTACTGTCGCAAATTTTAAATACGCCAGGGATTGCCTTTTCTATAGTAAATTATTCAAAAAATAATTTTCTACTGTCGCAAATTTTAATTACGCCAGGGATTGCCTTTTCTATAGTAAATTATTCAAAAAATAATTTTATACCGTCGCAAATTTTAATTACGCCAAGGATTGCCTTTTCTATAGTAAATTATTCAAAAAATAATTTTATACAGTCGCAAATTTTAAGTGCGCCAGGGATTGCCTTTTCTATAGTAAATTATTCAAAAAATATTATTTTACTGTCGCAAATTTTAATTGCGCCAGGGATTGCCTTTTCTACAGTAAATTTTTCAAAATATTAATTTTTTACTGTCGAAAATTTTAATTACGCCAGAGATTGCCTTTTCTATAGTAAATTATTCAAAAAATAATTTTCTACTGTCGCAAATTTTAATTGCACCAGGGAATGCCTTTTCTATAGTAAATTATTCAAAAAATAATTTTCTACTGTCGCAAATTTTAATTGCGCCAGGGATTGCCTTTTATACAGTAAATTTTTCAAAATATTAATTTTTTACTATCGAAAATTTTAATTACGCCAGGGGTTGCCTTTTCTATAGTAAATTTTGCAAAAAATAATTTTATACTGTCGCAAATTTTAAGTGCGCCAGGGATTGCCTTTTCTATAGTAAATTATTCAAAAAATAATTTTTTACTGTCGCAAATTTTAATTGCGCCAGGGATTGCCTTTTCTACAGTAAATTTTTCAAAATATTAATTTTTTCTGTCGCAAATTTTAAATACGCCAGGGATTGACTTTTCTATAGTAAATTATTCAAAAAATAATTTTCTACTGTCGCAAATTTTAAATATCCCAGGGATTGCCTTTTCTATAGTAAATTATTCAAAAAATAATTTTTTACTGTCGCAAATTTTAAGTGCGCCAGGGATTGCCTTTTCTATAGTAAATTATTCAAAAAATAATTTTCTACTGTCGCAAATTTTAATTACGCCAGGGATTGCCTTGTCTATAGTAAATTATTCAAAAAATAATTTGTTACTGTCGCAAATTTTAAGTGCGCCAGGGATTGCCTTTTCTATATATACTGTCGCAAATTTTAAGTGCGCCAGGGATTGCCTTTTCTATAGTAAATTATTCAAAAAATAATTTTTTACTGTCGCAAATTTTAATTACGCCAGGGATTGCCTTTTCTATAGTAAATTATTCAAAAAATAATTTTCTACTGTCGCAAATTTTAATTACGCCAGGATTGCCTTTTCTACAGTAAATTTTTCAAAAATTAATTTTATACCGTTGGAAATTTTAATTACGCCAGGGATTGCCTTTTCTATAGTAAATTATTCAAAAAATAATTTTTTACTGTCGCAAATTTTAAGTGCGCCAGGGATTGCCTTTTCTACAGTAAATTTTTCAAAATATTAATTTTTTACTGTTGAAAATTTTAATTACGCCAGGGATTGCCTTTTCTATAGTAAATTTTGCAAAAAATAATTTTATACTGTCGCAAATTTTAAGTGCGCCGGGGATTGCCTTTTCTATAGTAAATTATTCAAAAAATAATTTTTTACTGTCGCAAATTTTAATTGCGCCAGGGATTGCCTTTTCTATAGTAAACTTTTCAAAAAATAATTTTCTACTGTCGCAAATTTTAATTGCGCCAGGGATTGCCTTTTCTACAGTAAATTTTCCAAAAATTAATTTTATACTGTCGCAAATTTTAATTACGCCAGGGATTGCCTTTTCTATAGTAAATTATTCAAAAAATAATTTTTTACTGTCGCAAATTTTAAATACGCCAGGGATTGCCTCTTCTATAGTAAATTATTCAAAAAATAATTTTCTACTGTCGCAAATTTTAAATACGCCAGGGATTGCCTTTTCTATAGTAAATTATTCAAAAAATAATTTTCTACTGTCGCAATTTTTAATTACGCCAGGGATTGCCTTTTCTATAGTAAATTATTCAAAAAATAATTTTATACTGTCGCAAATTTTAATTACGCCAAGGATTGCCTTTTCTATAGTAAATTATTCAAAAAATAATTTTATACTGTCGCAAATTTTAAGTGCGCCAGGGATTGCCTTTTCTATAGTAAATTATTCAAAAAATAATTTTTTACTGTCGCAAATTTTAATTGCGCCAGGGATTGCCTTTTCTACAGTAAATTTTTCAAAATATTAATTTTTTACTGTCGAAAATTTTAATTACGCCAGGGATTGCCTTTTCTATAGTAAATTATTCAAAAAATAATTTTCTACTGTCGCAAATTTTAATTCCACCAGGGAATGCCTTTTCTATAGTAAATTATTCAAAAAATAATTTTCTACTGTCGCAAATTTTAATTGCGCCAGGGATTGCCTTTTATACAGTAAATTTTTCAAAATATTAATTTTTTACTATCGAAAATTTTAATTACGCCAGGGGTTGCCTTTTCTATAGTAAATTTTGCGAAAAATAATTTTATACTGTCGCAAATTTTAAGTGCGCCAGGGATTGCCTTTTCTATAGTAAATTATTCAAAAAATAATTTTTTACTGTCGCAAATTTTAATTGCGCCAGGGATTGCCTTTTCTACAGTAAATTTTTCAAAATATTAATTTTTTCTGTCGCAAATTTTAAATACGCCAGGGATTGCCTTTTCTATAGTAAACTATTCAAAAAATTATTTTCTACTCTCGCAAATTTTAAATATCCCAGGGATTGCCTTTTCTATAGTAAATTATTCAAAAAATAATTTTTTACTGTCGCAAATTTTAAGTGCGCCAGGGATTGCCTTTTCTATAGTAAATTATTCAAAAAATAATTTTCTACTGTCGCAAATTTTAATTACGCCAGGGATTGCCTTTTCTATAGTAAATTATTCAAAAAAGAATTTTTTACTGTCGCAAATTTTAAGTGCGCCAGGGATTGCCTTTTCTATATATACTGTCGCAAATTTTAAGTGCGCCAAGGATTGCCTTTTCTATAGTAAATTATTCAAAAAATAATTTTTTACTGTCGCAAATTTTAATTACGCCAGGGATTGCCTTTTCTATAGTAAATTATTCAAAAAATAATTTTCTACTGTCGCAAATTTTAATTACGCCAGGGATTGCCTTTTCTACAGTAAATTTTTCAAAAATTAATTTTATACTGTCGCAAATTTTAAATACGCCAGGGATTGCCTTTTCTATAGTAAATTTTGCAAAAAATAAATTTTTACTGTCGCAAATTTTAATTGCGCCAGGGATTGCCTTTTCTATAGTAAATTATTCAAAAAATAATTTTTTATTGTCGCAAATTTTAAATACGCCAGGGATTGCCTTTTCTATAGTAAATTATTCAAAAAATAATTTTCTACTGTCGCAAATTTTAATTACGCCAGGGATTGCCTTTTCTATAGTAAATTATTCAAAAAATAATTTTTTACTGTCGCAAATTTTAAGTGCGCCAGGGATTCCCTTTTCTATAGTAAATGATTCAAAAAATAATTTTATACTGTCGCAAAT